>JAINUF010000026.1:3745807-3937708 GCA_029718625.1 Synaphobranchus kaupii
CTGGTCTCAACCAGGTCCCTCTCAAGGGGCTCCTCCCCCAAACCGGTCTCAGACTGGTCTCAATCAGGTCCTCTCAGGGACCGTAAATACCGGTGCAAAAACAGCACCCACCTCACACCTGAAGAAGCCTGAGACAAGGCGAAACGTCGTGCACATAGAACTACCTGGGAGAAGCAGCAAGGACTACGAACACTCTTCTAGAAGAATAGAAGAATCGCTCCTGCTGAGGAAAACTTCTCTAAAAAGCAAAAACAAACTGCAGTTTTAACTGCTGACTACTAGTAGACGCCGCTGCTGCAGTACACGGACCAGGAGTACTACAGACACGGCACTACAGGGACTGTGCTATCTTGTAGTGGAAACCTAACGGTGTCAACTAAGCTACAAGGTACCAGTCTTGGTAAGTATAGGCTGTATTGGTATGCGTTAACCTCGAGTTAACAACGCACGCTACCAATCAGCCAAAAACCGCACCGCCGACTGCACCACCGCTTACACATACCAAAACACCACACCCACACAACACAGCACCTACACCTAATAGTATGGCAGCCTTTGCGGAAGCCACCAGGATTCTCTTCAAGATTATCCAGACCACACACCACCTTCAGAACACTGCAGTGACCGGAGGGAAGACTGTTCCACCAGCAAGCCTGCAAAGGAAGATGCGGGAACTGGCTACCCTGGTGAGGCCGGCGTCCCCCACAGAGGACACCATGATGAAACTGGCAGGAAACGCACTGAATTGGCTCCACACATGTATGCAGATCCTGGAAGAACACTACCAGATGATACTGCAACAACTCACGGAGAGACTGAAGAGAATCCACCTCACAAACTGGCCGGAAGCATTCCAGGTGGCTACCAGGTGGGCAAGGAAGAAGTTTGGAAGGAAACTACACCGAACCACCCTGGACATAGCCGAAAGCACAATTACACCCACAAACACTCAGAGGAGCACTACAAACACAGTCTCCACAAGCAACAGATACGCAGCACTGGCAGACACCCCACCACCCCCACCCAGGACATGGAGGACCATGGCCACAGCACCCCAGGACCGGCACCAGAACCAGTACCAAAAAGAGTGGCCAGCCCTGAGGCAGACAACTTCCCCCAGAAGCCCTGCACCTACACAGACGAGGTACAGAAGAACCGGGGGAGGCCATGGGGACTGGGAGACTGAGCGACGGCCACTCCCGCAACGACACCGGAACACCACCAGGGGGCGCTCCACAACCAACAACCATGAGGACTGGCAGACGGAGCGACGGCCGCTCCCGCAACGACACCGGAACACCACAAGGGGGCGCTCCACAACCAACAATGATGGGGACTGGCAGACTGAGCCACAGCCGCTCCCGCAACGACAACGGAGGACCACAAGAGGGCGCTCCACAACCAACCACAACCCCACCCCTAACCCTACCCTAACCCCAACCCCAGCACGAACCCTACCCCCAACCCTAACCCCAACCCCAACCCCAACCCTAACCCTAACCCCAACCCCAGCACAAACCCTACCCCCAACCCTAAACCCAACCCTAACCCCAACCCCAGCACGAACCCTACCTCCAACCTTAACCCTAACCCCAACCCCAGCACGAACCCCACCCCCAACCCTAACCCTAACCCCAACCCCAGGACGAACCCTACCCCCAACCCTGACCCCAACCATACCCCCACCCCTAATCCTAACACCAACCCCACCCACAACCCTAACTCCTCAGCCCCACACCAGAGAAGCCAGAGCAGAAAACGGGACCTTCTACCCCACACGACACCCCAGATCCACCAGGAAGGTCCAGGATTGGATCCTCCCGGTAAGAAAACAGAACATCATCCTGGGGGACTCCAACCTCTCCAGGATCCAATCCTACTCCAGGGGAGATCTCCAGATCGACAGCTACCCTGGAGCAACATTCCTACACGCAGCAGGGCTCCTGGAGAAAACAGCAGTGGACCCTAAGGTACAGAGAGTCATCCTGTCCTTTGGGATAAACAACAAGGACCAGCACCCCAAGAGAACTGCCATCAAGCAAGTCCAAACCACACTGAGGGCAGCCAAAAACACATTCCCGTCAGCGGAGATCTGGATTCCGCTGATAAACTACTCCGGGAACCTGCAGTGCCGCCAGAAGGAAAACCTGGAAGAAATGAACGAGCACATCCGCAGGAACATGCCACACATCCCAAAGCTTCCGGAGGCGGACTTTGACACTGGAACAGACGACATCCACTGGACAGATAGGACAGCAACTGACATGCTCAACCACTGGCTGCAGCATTTAAACTAGCAATCCCCATAAACCCCAAACACAAACAGGGAGGGGAACAAAAATATAATACTACTAAGTAACAATTATACACCCACTCAGGATGAATACAACCTTCTGGACAGGGGGTCTGTCATTCATTCCCACGGTTAATACCCGCAAAAAACAAAAAGAGACCCTCAGAGGACAAGTCCAGGAGTTCCACAGGAAACTAAAACTGGCAGTATTCTTTGAGGAGGCGGAAACCAGGGAACAGACACCCTTCACACCAAAATCAAACTGGGAACCCAGACCGGAAGACATGCCTCCAGAAATCACACGCCTTATCCTAGAAAACAACACACTAATTACAACACTTAATCCACAAACACACAGAGATGAGAACAACCTCAACAGAGGAGAAAGCCAAGCACTTCTTCGACTGGCCAAAAACAAACACATAATAATCAAGCCAGCGGATAAGGGAAGTGCAATAGTCATCATGGACAGGGCACAATACACGCAGGAGGCCTACAGGCAACTTAACAACACGACACATTATAGAAAATTAAATGCACCCATATACCCGGACACAGCGCAGGAAATACACACCATCATACAGACACTCGTAGAAAAATAATTACATCACGAAACGGCAAAGCTTTTACCTAAGGGGGGAGGATAACCCGCGACCTAGAATTTTTTACCTCCTCCCTAAAATACACAAGACACCGGAATCCTGGAGCGTACCGTACGAGGTCCCGCCAGGAAGACCTATCATTTCGGACTGCAACAGCGAGTCCTACAGAATAGCGGAATACTTGGATTTTTTCCTCAATCCGCTATCAACAAAACACAATAGCTACATCAAAGACACATACGATTTCATACACAAAATTAAAAACGCTAAAATACCGGTGGAAGCCACCCTTTTCACCATCGACATAGATAGCCTCTACACAAACATAAACACAGCAGCGGGACTAACAGCAGTTAAAACCTGGATGGAGAAGTACCCGGACAACAATCGAGCCGGACACAATTCTCCTACAGCTACTGGAAATAAGCCTTACAAAAAACGACTTTGAATTCAACAAAGAATTCTTCCTCCAAATCAGCGGCACAGCGATGGGCAAAAAATTTGCACCAGCGTATGCCAACATTTACATGGCACACTGGGAGGAAACAGTTTTTAAAAAATGCCCCAAACTCCCCACAAACTACTTTAGATACTTAGATGACATTTGGGGAACATGGACACATAGTACAGAGGACTTCAAACACTTCATACAAATCCTCAACACACACCACACATCTATAACAATTAAACATACCACACACAGTGAACATATAGATTTTTTGGACACTACCACATACAAAGGACCCTTATTTCCCCAAACACACACTCTGGACACAAAAGTGTTCTTTAAGGACACAGACACACATGCACTCCTACATAAAGACAGTCTCCACCCAAAACACACATTCGGAGGCTTAATCAAATCACAACTTTTAAGATTTAGGAGAATCTGCACACAAACTGCAGATTTTGAGGAGGCAACCAGAACACTATACAAAGCTTTAAAACCAAGGGGATATTCCAGATCCTTCCTTAGAGAGATCCGGAAAACCTTCTTGGCCCCAAAAGAACAGGACGCGAGGAAAATAATTCCGCTCATCACCACCTACTCAAAGTTAAGCCAAACAGCAAACAGGAAAATCAAACAGAACCTCACCAGGAATTTACAAGACACTAATCTACTGCGGGAACACAGGATCGTTTCGGCATACAAAAGGAACCGGAACCTCAAGGATTATCTGGTCAGCAGTAAACTGCCGGAGATTAACGCCCCACCCACACAAAGCCGGACATTCCACAGACGGAGCACGGCAATCAAGAACAACACCACAAACACAATCTACCTTATCAGACAAACAATTACAGCAAACACACAGAACTGCGTATATGCAATACAGTGCAAACGCTGTAATGTAAAATATGTAGGGGAGACAGGAAATGAAATTAGGACTAGATTAGCACAACACATATATAACATTAAAAACCATAGGGAAATGGACACACACCTAGTACCGCACTTCCTACACCATGGACTCGACGCACTAGAAATATCGGGTCTTCAAGCTAACATAAACTGGACACAAGAGGACAGACGTAGAGCAGAAAGACATTGGATTAGACAACTTAACACCATATTCCCGGCGGGTTTAAATAAACGCTGGTAAAACAAAGTAGGGACCAAATTCTTCCTAATTTAAAGGTTGCAGTACCCTGAATGGCCAGCGCAAACTTTCCTTCCCAAGGCGCCCTCACACGGGTTGACTTGGGAAATAAAGATTTAACTTAAAAACCTAAACCAGCCAGCGCCTTCAGTTATTACTAACAACCGGGATAGAATCACACAAAGTAAACACAAAAAATACCACAACAACAGGAAATACCTTTAAACAGAACAAAACATAGAGGAACACAAACAAACCGCGGGGACAAACAGGACTCCTCCCCCCACGGGGCTCCTCCCCCAAACCGGACTCAGACTGGTCTCAACCAGGTCCTCTCAAGGGGCTCCTCCCCCAAACCGGTCTCAGACTGGTCTCAATCAGGTCCTCTCAGGGACCGTAAATACCGGTGCAAAAACAGCACCCACCTCACACCTGAAGAAGCCTGAGACAAGGCGAAACGTCGTGCACATAGAACTACCTGGGAGAAGCAGCAAGGACTACGAACACTCTTCTAGAAGAATAGAAGAATCGCTCCTGCTGAGGAAAACTTCTCTAAAAAGCAAAAACAAACTGCAGTTTTAACTGCTGACTACTAGTAGACGCCGCTGCTGCAGTACACGGACCAGGAGTACTACAGACACGGCACTACAGGGACTGTGCTATCTTGTAGTGGAAACCTAACGGTGTCAACTAAGCTACAAGGTACCAGTCTTGGTAAGTATAGGCTGTATTGGTATGCGTTAACCTCGAGTTAACAACGCACGCTACCAATCAGCCAAAAACCGCACCGCCGACTGCACCACCGCTTACACATACCAAAACACCACACCCACACAACACAGCACCTACACCTAATAGTATGGCAGCCTTTGCGGAAGCCACCAGGATTCTCTTCAAGATTATCCAGACCACACACCACCTTCAGAACACTGCAGTGACCGGAGGGAAGACTGTTCCACCAGCAAGCCTGCAAAGGAAGATGCGGGAACTGGCTACCCTGGTGAGGCCGGCGTCCCCCACAGAGGACACCATGATGAAACTGGCAGGAAACGCACTGAATTGGCTCCACACATGTATGCAGATCCTGGAAGAACACTACCAGATGATACTGCAACAACTCACGGAGAGACTGAAGAGAATCCACCTCACAAACTGGCCGGAAGCATTCCAGGTGGCTACCAGGTGGGCAAGGAAGAAGTTTGGAAGGAAACTACACCGAACCACCCTGGACATAGCCGAAAGCACAATTACACCCACAAACACTCAGAGGAGCACTACAAACACAGTCTCCACAAGCAACAGATACGCAGCACTGGCAGACACCCCACCACCCCCACCCAGGACATGGAGGACCATGGCCACAGCACCCCAGGACCGGCACCAGAACCAGTACCAAAAAGAGTGGCCAGCCCTGAGGCAGACAACTTCCCCCAGAAGCCCTGCACCTACACAGACGAGGTACAGAAGAACCGGGGGAGGCCATGGGGACTGGGAGACTGAGCGACGGCCACTCCCGCAACGACACCGGAACACCACCAGGGGGCGCTCCACAACCAACAACCATGAGGACTGGCAGACGGAGCGACGGCCGCTCCCGCAACGACACCGGAACACCACAAGGGGGCGCTCCACAACCAACAATGATGGGGACTGGCAGACTGAGCCACAGCCGCTCCCGCAACGACAACGGAGGACCACAAGAGGGCGCTCCACAACCAACCACAACCCCACCCCTAACCCTACCCTAACCCCAACCCCAGCACGAACCCTACCCCCAACCCTAACCCCAACCCCAACCCCAACCCTAACCCTAACCCCAACCCCAGCACAAACCCTACCCCCAACCCTAAACCCAACCCTAACCCCAACCCCAGCACGAACCCTACCTCCAACCTTAACCCTAACCCCAACCCCAGCACGAACCCCACCCCCAACCCTAACCCTAACCCCAACCCCAGGACGAACCCTACCCCCAACCCTGACCCCAACCATACCCCCACCCCTAATCCTAACACCAACCCCACCCACAACCCTAACTCCTCAGCCCCACACCAGAGAAGCCAGAGCAGAAAACGGGACCTTCTACCCCACACGACACCCCAGATCCACCAGGAAGGTCCAGGATTGGATCCTCCCGGTAAGAAAACAGAACATCATCCTGGGGGACTCCAACCTCTCCAGGATCCAATCCTACTCCAGGGGAGATCTCCAGATCGACAGCTACCCTGGAGCAACATTCCTACACGCAGCAGGGCTCCTGGAGAAAACAGCAGTGGACCCTAAGGTACAGAGAGTCATCCTGTCCTTTGGGATAAACAACAAGGACCAGCACCCCAAGAGAACTGCCATCAAGCAAGTCCAAACCACACTGAGGGCAGCCAAAAACACATTCCCGTCAGCGGAGATCTGGATTCCGCTGATAAACTACTCCGGGAACCTGCAGTGCCGCCAGAAGGAAAACCTGGAAGAAATGAACGAGCACATCCGCAGGAACATGCCACACATCCCAAAGCTTCCGGAGGCGGACTTTGACACTGGAACAGACGACATCCACTGGACAGATAGGACAGCAACTGACATGCTCAACCACTGGCTGCAGCATTTAAACTAGCAATCCCCATAAACCCAAACACAAACAGGGAGGGGAACAAAAATATAATACTACTAAGTAACAATTATACACCCACTCAGGATGAATACAACCTTCTGGACAGGGGTCTGTCATTCATTCCCACGGTTAATACCCGCAAAAAACAAAAAGAGACCCTCAGAGGACAAGTCCAGGAGTTCCACAGGAAACTAAAACTGGCAGTATTCTTTGAGGAGGCGGAAACCAGGGAACAGACACCCTTCACACCAAAATCAAACTGGGAACCCAGACCGGAAGACATGCCTCCAGAAATCACACGCCTTATCCTAGAAAACAACACACTAATTACAACACTTAATCCACAAACACACAGAGATGAGAACAACCTCAACAGAGGAGAAAGCCAAGCACTTCTTCGACTGGCCAAAAACAAACACATAATAATCAAGCCAGCGGATAAGGGAAGTGCAATAGTCATCATGGACAGGGCACAATACACGCAGGAGGCCT
The DNA here is from genome assembly GCA_029718625.1 of Synaphobranchus kaupii. Taxonomy (NCBI): domain Eukaryota; kingdom Metazoa; phylum Chordata; class Actinopteri; order Anguilliformes; family Synaphobranchidae; genus Synaphobranchus; species Synaphobranchus kaupii. The sequence goes on from JAINUF010000026.1 coordinate 3,753,404, forward strand.
ACAGGCAACTTAACAACACGACACATTATAGAAAATTAAATGCACCCATATACCCGGACACAGCGCAGGAAATACACACCATCATACAGACACTCGTAGAAAATAATTACATCACGAAACGGCAAAGCTTTTACCTAAGGGGGGAGGATAACCCGCGACCTAGAATTTTTTACCTCCTCCCTAAAATACACAAGACACCGGAATCCTGGAGCGTACCGTACGAGGTCCCGCCAGGAAGACCTATCATTTCGGACTGCAACAGCGAGTCCTACAGAATAGCGGAATACTTGGATTTTTTCCTCAATCCGCTATCAACAAAACACAATAGCTACATCAAAGACACATACGATTTCATACACAAAATTAAAAACGCTAAAATACCGGTGGAAGCCACCCTTTTCACCATCGACATAGATAGCCTCTACACAAACATAAACACAGCAGCGGGACTAACAGCAGTTAAAACCTGGATGGAGAAGTACCCGGACAACAATCGACCGGACACAATTCTCCTACAGCTACTGGAAATAAGCCTTACAAAAAACGACTTTGAATTCAACAAAGAATTCTTCCTCCAAATCAGCGGCACAGCGATGGGCAAAAAATTTGCACCAGCGTATGCCAACATTTACATGGCACACTGGGAGGAAACAGTTTTTAAAAAATGCCCCAAACTCCCCACAAACTACTTTAGATACTTAGATGACATTTGGGGAACATGGACACATAGTACAGAGGACTTCAAACACTTCATACAAATCCTCAACACACACCACACATCTATAACAATTAAACATACCACACACAGTGAACATATAGATTTTTTGGACACTACCACATACAAAGGACCCTTATTTCCCCAAACACACACTCTGGACACAAAAGTGTTCTTTAAGGACACAGACACACATGCACTCCTACATAAAGACAGTCTCCACCCAAAACACACATTCGGAGGCTTAATCAAATCACAACTTTTAAGATTTAGGAGAATCTGCACACAAACTGCAGATTTTGAGGAGGCAACCAGAACACTATACAAAGCTTTAAAACCAAGGGGATATTCCAGATCCTTCCTTAGAGAGATCCGGAAAACCTTCTTGGCCCCAAAAGAACAGGACGCGAGGAAAATAATTCCGCTCATCACCACCTACTCAAAGTTAAGCCAAACAGCAAACAGGAAAATCAAACAGAACCTCACCAGGAATTTACAAGACACTAATCTACTGCGGGAACACAGGATCGTTTCGGCATACAAAAGGAACCGGAACCTCAAGGATTATCTGGTCAGCAGTAAACTGCCGGAGATTAACGCCCCACCCACACAAAGCCGGACATTCCACAGACGGAGCACGGCAATCAAGAACAACACCACAAACACAATCTACCTTATCAGACAAACAATTACAGCAAACACACAGAACTGCGTATATGCAATACAGTGCAAACGCTGTAATGTAAAATATGTAGGGGAGACAGGAAATGAAATTAGGACTAGATTAGCACAACACATATATAACATTAAAAACCATAGGGAAATGGACACACACCTAGTACCGCACTTCCTACACCATGGACTCGACGCACTAGAAATATCGGGTCTTCAAGCTAACATAAACTGGACACAAGAGGACAGACGTAGAGCAGAAAGACATTGGATTAGACAACTTAACACCATATTCCCGGCGGGTTTAAATAAACGCTGGTAAAACAAAGTAGGGACCAAATTCTTCCTAATTTAAAGGTTGCAGTACCCTGAATGGCCAGCGCAAACTTTCCTTCCCAAGGCGCCCTCACACGGGTTGACTTGGGAAATAAAGATTTAACTTAAAAACCTAAACCAGCCAGCGCCTTCAGTTATTACTAACAACCGGGATAGAATCACACAAAGTAAACACAAAAAATACCACAACAACAGGAAATACCTTTAAACAGAACAAAACATAGAGGAACACAAACAAACCGCGGGGACAAACAGGACTCCTCCCCCCACGGGGCTCCTCCCCCAAACCGGACTCAGACTGGTCTCAACCAGGTCCTCTCAAGGGGCTCCTCCCCCAAACCGGTCTCAGACTGGTCTCAATCAGGTCCTCTCAGGGACCGTAAATACCGGTGCAAAAACAGCACCCACCTCACACCTGAAGAAGCCTGAGACAAGGCGAAACGTCGTGCACATAGAACTACCTGGGAGAAGCAGCAAGGACTACGAACACTCTTCTAGAAGAATAGAAGAATCGCTCCTGCTGAGGAAAACTTCTCTAAAAAGCAAAAACAAACTGCAGTTTTAACTGCTGACTACTAGTAGACGCCGCTGCTGCAGTACACGGACCAGGAGTACTACAGACACGGCACTACAGGGACTGTGCTATCTTGTAGTGGAAACCTAACGGTGTCAACTAAGCTACAAGGTACCAGTCTTGGTAAGTATAGGCTGTATTGGTATGCGTTAACCTCGAGTTAACAACGCACGCTACCAATCAGCCAAAAACCGCACCGCCGACTGCACCACCGCTTACACATACCAAAACACCACACCCACACAACACAGCACCTACACCTAATAGTATGGCAGCCTTTGCGGAAGCCACCAGGATTCTCTTCAAGATTATCCAGACCACACACCACCTTCAGAACACTGCAGTGACCGGAGGGAAGACTGTTCCACCAGCAAGCCTGCAAAGGAAGATGCGGGAACTGGCTACCCTGGTGAGGCCGGCGTCCCCCACAGAGGACACCATGATGAAACTGGCAGGAAACGCACTGAATTGGCTCCACACATGTATGCAGATCCTGGAAGAACACTACCAGATGATACTGCAACAACTCACGGAGAGACTGAAGAGAATCCACCTCACAAACTGGCCGGAAGCATTCCAGGTGGCTACCAGGTGGGCAAGGAAGAAGTTTGGAAGGAAACTACACCGAACCACCCTGGACATAGCCGAAAGCACAATTACACCCACAAACACTCAGAGGAGCACTACAAACACAGTCTCCACAAGCAACAGATACGCAGCACTGGCAGACACCCCACCACCCCCACCCAGGACATGGAGGACCATGGCCACAGCACCCCAGGACCGGCACCAGAACCAGTACCAAAAAGAGTGGCCAGCCCTGAGGCAGACAACTTCCCCCAGAAGCCCTGCACCTACACAGACGAGGTACAGAAGAACCGGGGGAGGCCATGGGGACTGGGAGACTGAGCGACGGCCACTCCCGCAACGACACCGGAACACCACCAGGGGGCGCTCCACAACCAACAACCATGAGGACTGGCAGACGGAGCGACGGCCGCTCCCGCAACGACACCGGAACACCACAAGGGGGCGCTCCACAACCAACAATGATGGGGACTGGCAGACTGAGCCACAGCCGCTCCCGCAACGACAACGGAGGACCACAAGAGGGCGCTCCACAACCAACCACAACCCCACCCCTAACCCTACCCTAACCCCAACCCCAGCACGAACCCTACCCCCAACCCTAACCCCAACCCCAACCCCAACCCTAACCCTAACCCCAACCCCAGCACAAACCCTACCCCCAACCCTAAACCCAACCCTAACCCCAACCCCAGCACGAACCCTACCTCCAACCTTAACCCTAACCCCAACCCCAGCACGAACCCCACCCCCAACCCTAACCCTAACCCCAACCCCAGGACGAACCCTACCCCCAACCCTGACCCCAACCATACCCCCACCCCTAATCCTAACACCAACCCCACCCACAACCCTAACTCCTCAGCCCCACACCAGAGAAGCCAGAGCAGAAAACGGGACCTTCTACCCCACACGACACCCCAGATCCACCAGGAAGGTCCAGGATTGGATCCTCCCGGTAAGAAAACAGAACATCATCCTGGGGGACTCCAACCTCTCCAGGATCCAATCCTACTCCAGGGGAGATCTCCAGATCGACAGCTACCCTGGAGCAACATTCCTACACGCAGCAGGGCTCCTGGAGAAAACAGCAGTGGACCCTAAGGTACAGAGAGTCATCCTGTCCTTTGGGATAAACAACAAGGACCAGCACCCCAAGAGAACTGCCATCAAGCAAGTCCAAACCACACTGAGGGCAGCCAAAAACACATTCCCGTCAGCGGAGATCTGGATTCCGCTGATAAACTACTCCGGGAACCTGCAGTGCCGCCAGAAGGAAAACCTGGAAGAAATGAACGAGCACATCCGCAGGAACATGCCACACATCCCAAAGCTTCCGGAGGCGGACTTTGACACTGGAACAGACGACATCCACTGGACAGATAGGACAGCAACTGACATGCTCAACCACTGGCTGCAGCATTTAAACTAGCAATCCCCATAAACCCAAACACAAACAGGGAGGGGAACAAAAATATAATACTACTAAGTAACAATTATACACCCACTCAGGATGAATACAACCTTCTGGACAGGGGTCTGTCATTCATTCCCACGGTTAATACCCGCAAAAAACAAAAAGAGACCCTCAGAGGACAAGTCCAGGAGTTCCACAGGAAACTAAAACTGGCAGTATTCTTTGAGGAGGCGGAAACCAGGGAACAGACACCCTTCACACCAAAATCAAACTGGGAACCCAGACCGGAAGACATGCCTCCAGAAATCACACGCCTTATCCTAGAAAACAACACACTAATTACAACACTTAATCCACAAACACACAGAGATGAGAACAACCTCAACAGAGGAGAAAGCCAAGCACTTCTTCGACTGGCCAAAAACAAACACATAATAATCAAGCCAGCGGATAAGGGAAGTGCAATAGTCATCATGGACAGGGCACAATACACGCAGGAGGCCTACAGGCAACTTAACAACACGACACATTATAGAAAATTAAATGCACCCATATACCCGGACACAGCGCAGGAAATACACACCATCATACAGACACTCGTAGAAAATAATTACATCACGAAACGGCAAAGCTTTTACCTAAGGGGGGAGGATAACCCGCGACCTAGAATTTTTTACCTCCTCCCTAAAATACACAAGACACCGGAATCCTGGAGCGTACCGTACGAGGTCCCGCCAGGAAGACCTATCATTTCGGACTGCAACAGCGAGTCCTACAGAATAGCGGAATACTTGGATTTTTTCCTCAATCCGCTATCAACAAAACACAATAGCTACATCAAAGACACATACGATTTCATACACAAAATTAAAAACGCTAAAATACCGGTGGAAGCCACCCTTTTCACCATCGACATAGATAGCCTCTACACAAACATAAACACAGCAGCGGGACTAACAGCAGTTAAAACCTGGATGGAGAAGTACCCGGACAACAATCGACCGGACACAATTCTCCTACAGCTACTGGAAATAAGCCTTACAAAAAACGACTTTGAATTCAACAAAGAATTCTTCCTCCAAATCAGCGGCACAGCGATGGGCAAAAAATTTGCACCAGCGTATGCCAACATTTACATGGCACACTGGGAGGAAACAGTTTTTAAAAAATGCCCCAAACTCCCCACAAACTACTTTAGATACTTAGATGACATTTGGGGAACATGGACACATAGTACAGAGGACTTCAAACACTTCATACAAATCCTCAACACACACCACACATCTATAACAATTAAACATACCACACACAGTGAACATATAGATTTTTTGGACACTACCACATACAAAGGACCCTTATTTCCCCAAACACACACTCTGGACACAAAAGTGTTCTTTAAGGACACAGACACACATGCACTCCTACATAAAGACAGTCTCCACCCAAAACACACATTCGGAGGCTTAATCAAATCACAACTTTTAAGATTTAGGAGAATCTGCACACAAACTGCAGATTTTGAGGAGGCAACCAGAACACTATACAAAGCTTTAAAACCAAGGGGATATTCCAGATCCTTCCTTAGAGAGATCCGGAAAACCTTCTTGGCCCCAAAAGAACAGGACGCGAGGAAAATAATTCCGCTCATCACCACCTACTCAAAGTTAAGCCAAACAGCAAACAGGAAAATCAAACAGAACCTCACCAGGAATTTACAAGACACTAATCTACTGCGGGAACACAGGATCGTTTCGGCATACAAAAGGAACCGGAACCTCAAGGATTATCTGGTCAGCAGTAAACTGCCGGAGATTAACGCCCCACCCACACAAAGCCGGACATTCCACAGACGGAGCACGGCAATCAAGAACAACACCACAAACACAATCTACCTTATCAGACAAACAATTACAGCAAACACACAGAACTGCGTATATGCAATACAGTGCAAACGCTGTAATGTAAAATATGTAGGGGAGACAGGAAATGAAATTAGGACTAGATTAGCACAACACATATATAACATTAAAAACCATAGGGAAATGGACACACACCTAGTACCGCACTTCCTACACCATGGACTCGACGCACTAGAAATATCGGGTCTTCAAGCTAACATAAACTGGACACAAGAGGACAGACGTAGAGCAGAAAGACATTGGATTAGACAACTTAACACCATATTCCCGGCGGGTTTAAATAAACGCTGGTAAAACAAAGTAGGGACCAAATTCTTCCTAATTTAAAGGTTGCAGTACCCTGAATGGCCAGCGCAAACTTTCCTTCCCAAGGCGCCCTCACACGGGTTGACTTGGGAAATAAAGATTTAACTTAAAAACCTAACCCTAACCCTAACCCTAACCCTAACCCTAACCCTAACCCTAACCCTAACCCTAACCCTAACCCTAACCCTAACCCAACCCCAACCCTAACCCTAACCCCAACCCCAGCACAAACCCAGCACGAACCCTACCTCCAACCTTAACCCTAACCCCAACCCCAGCACGAACCCCACCCCCAACCCTAACCCTAACCCCAACCCCAGGACGAACCCTACCCCCAACCCTGACCCCAACCATACCCCCACCCCTAATCCTAACACCAACCCCACCCACAACCCTAACTCCTCAGCCCCACACCAGAGAAGCCAGAGCAGAAAACGGGACCTTCTACCCCACACGACACCCCAGATCCACCAGGAAGGTCCAGGATTGGATCCTCCCGGTAAGAAAACAGAACATCATCCTGGGGGACTCCAACCTCTCCAGGATCCAATCCTACTCCAGGGGAGATCTCCAGATCGACAGCTACCCTGGAGCAACATTCCTACACGCAGCAGGGCTCCTGGAGAAAACAGCAGTGGACCCTAAGGTACAGAGAGTCATCCTGTCCTTTGGGATAAACAACAAGGACCAGCACCCCAAGAGAACTGCCATCAAGCAAGTCCAAACCACACTGAGGGCAGCCAAAAACACATTCCCGTCAGCGGAGATCTGGATTCCGCTGATAAACTACTCCGGGAACCTGCAGTGCCGCCAGAAGGAAAACCTGGAAGAAATGAACGAGCACATCCGCAGGAACATGCCACACATCCCAAAGCTTCCGGAGGCGGACTTTGACACTGGAACAGACGACATCCACTGGACGGATAGGACAGCAACTGACATGCTCAACCACTGGCTGCAGCATTTAAACTAGCAATCCCCATAAACCCAAGCACAAACAGGGAGGGGAACAAAAATATAGTACTATTAAGTAACAATTATACACCCACTCAGGATGAATACAGCCTTCTGGATAGGGGTCTGTCGTTCATTCCCACGGTTAATACCCGCAAAAAACAAAAACAGACCCTCAGAGGACAAGTCCAGGAGTTCCACAGGAAACTAAAACTGGCAGTATTCTTTGAGGAGGCGGAAACCAGGGAACAGACACCCTTCACACCTAAATCAAACTGGGAACCCAGACCGGAAGACATGCCTCCAGAAATCACACACTTAATCCTAGAAAACAACACACTAATTACAACACTTAATCCACAAACCCACAGAGATGAAAACAACCTCAACAGAGGAGAAAGCCAAGCACTTCTTCGACTGGCCAAAAACAAACACATAATAATCAAACCAGCGGATAAGGGAAGTGCAATAGTCATCATGGACAGGGCACAATACACGCAGGAGGCCTACAGGCAACTGAACAACACGACACATTATACAAAATTAAATGCACCCATATACCCGGACACAGCGCAGGAAATACACACCATCATACGGACACTCGTAGAAAAGAATTACATCACAAAACGGCAAAGCTTTTACCTAAGGGGGGAGGACAACCCGCGACCTAGAATTTTTTACCTCCTCCCTAAAATACACAAGACACCGGAATCCTGGAGCGTACCGTACGAGGTCCCGCCAGGGAGACCTATTATTTCGGACTGCAACAGCGAGTCCTACAGAATAGCGGAATACTTGGATTTTTTCCTCAATCCGCTATCAACAAAACACAATAGCTACATCAAAGACACATATGATTTCATACACAAAATTAAAAACGCTAAAATACCGGTGGAAGCCACCCTTTTCACCATCGACATAGATAGCCTCTACACAAACATAAACACAGCAGCGGGACTAACAGCAGTTAAAACCTGGATGGAGAAGTACCCGGACAACAATCGACCGGACACAATTCTCCTACAGCTACTGGAAATAAGCCTTACAAAAAACGACTTTGAATTCAACAAAGAATTCTTCCTACAGATCAGCGGCACAGCGATGGGCAAAAAATTTGCACCAGCATATGCCAACATTTACATGGCACACTGGGAGGAAACAGTTTTTAAAAAATGCCCCAAACTCCCCACAAACTACTTTAGATACTTAGATGACATTTGGGGAACATGGACACATAGTACAGAAGACTTCAAACACTTCATACAAATCCTCAACACACACCACACATCTATAACAATTAAACATACCACACACAGTGAACATATAGACTTTTTGGACACCACCACATACAAAGGACCCTTATTTCCCCAAACACACACTCTGGACACAAAAGTGTTCTTTAAAGACACAGACACACATGCACTCCTACATAAAGACAGTCTCCACCCAAAACACACATTCGGAGGCTTAATCAAATCACAACTCTTAAGATTCAGGAGAATCTGCACACAAACTGCAGATTTCGAGGAGGCAACCAGAACACTATTCAAAGCGTTAAAACCAAGGGGATATTCCAGATCCTTCCTCAGACAGATCCGGAAAACCTTCTTGGCCCCAAAAGAACAGGACGCGAGGAAAATAATTCCGCTCATCACCACTTACTCAAAATTAAGCCAAACAGCAAACAGGAAAATCAAACAAAACCTCAGCAGGACCTTACAAAATACTAATCTACTGCGGGAACACAGGATCGTTTCGGCATACAAAAGGAACCGAAACCTAAAAGATTATCTGGTCAGCAGCAAACTACCGGTGATCAACGCCCCACCCACACAAAGCCGGACATTCCACAGACGGAGCACGGCAATTAAGAACAACACCACAAACACAACCTACCTTATAAGACAAACAATTACAGCAAACACACAAAACTGCGTATATGCAATACAGTGCAAACGCTGCAATGTTAAATATGTAGGGGAGACAGGAAATGAAATTAGGACTAGATTAGCACAACACATATATAACATTAAAAACCATAGGGAAATGGACACACACCTAGTGCCGCACTTCCTACACCATGGACTCGACGCACTAGAAATATCGGGTCTTCAAACAAACATAAACTGGACACAAGAGGACAGACGTAGAGCAGAAAGACATTGGATTAGAAAACTTAACACCATATTCCCAGCGGGTTTAAATAAACGCTGGTAAAACAAATTAGGGACCAAATTCTTCCTAAATTAAAGGTTGCAGTACCCTGAATGGCCAGCGCAAACTTTCCTTCCCAAGGCGCCCTCACACGGGTTGACTTGGGAAATAAAGATTTAACTTAAAAACCTAACCCTAACCCTAACCCTAACCCTAACCCTAACCCTAACCCTAACCCTAACCCTAACCCTAAACCCTAACCCTAACCCTAACCCTAACCCTAACCCTAACCCTAACCCTAACCCTAACCCTAACCCTAACCCTAACCCTAACCCCAACCCCAACCCCAACCCCAACCCCAACCCCAGCACGAACCCTACCTCCAACCTTAACCCTAACCCCAACCCCAGCACGAACCCCACCCCCAACCCTAACCCTAACCCCAACCCCAGGACGAACCCTACCCCCAACCCTGACCCCAACCATACCCCCACCCCTAATCCTAACACCAACCCCACCCACAACCCTAACTCCTCAGCCCCACACCAGAGAAGCCAGAGCAGAAAACGGGACCTTCTACCCCACACGACACCCCAGATCCACCAGGAAGGTCCAGGATTGGATCCTCCCGGTAAGAAAACAGAACATCATCCTGGGGGACTCCAACCTCTCCAGGATCCAATCCTACTCCAGGGGAGATCTCCAGATCGACAGCTACCCTGGAGCAACATTCCTACACGCAGCAGGGCTCCTGGAGAAAACAGCAGTGGACCCTAAGGTACAGAGAGTCATCCTGTCCTTTGGGATAAACAACAAGGACCAGCACCCCAAGAGAACTGCCATCAAGCAAGTCCAAACCACACTGAGGGCAGCCAAAAACACATTCCCGTCAGCGGAGATCTGGATTCCGCTGATAAACTACTCCGGGAACCTGCAGTGCCGCCAGAAGGAAAACCTGGAAGAAATCAATGAGCACATCCGCAGGAACATGCCACACATCCCAAAGCTTCCGGAGGCGGACTTTGACACCGGAACAGACGACATCCACTGGACGGATAGGACAGCAACTGACATGCTCAACCACTGGCTGCAGCATTTAAACTAGCAATCCCCATAAACCCAAGCACAAACAGGGAGGGGAACAAAAATATAGTACTATTAAGTAACAATTATACACCCACTCAGGATGAATACAGCCTTCTGGATAGGGGTCTGTCGTTCATTCCCACGGTTAATACCCGCAAAAAACAAAAACAGACCCTCAGAGGACAAGTCCAGGAGTTCCACAGGAAACTAAAACTGGCAGTATTCTTTGAGGAGGCGGAAACCAGGGAACAGACACCCTTCACACCTAAATCAAACTGGGAACCCAGACCGGAAGACATGCCTCCAGAAATCACACACTTAATCCTAGAAAACAACACACTAATTACAACACTTAATCCACAAACCCACAGAGATGAAAACAACCTCAACAGAGGAGAAAGCCAAGCACTTCTTCGACTGGCCAAAAACAAACACATAATAATCAAACCAGCGGATAAGGGAAGTGCAATAGTCATCATGGACAGGGCACAATACACGCAGGAGGCCTACAGGCAACTTAACAACACGACACATTATACAAAATTAAATGCACCCATATACCCGGACACAGCGCAGGAAATACACACCATCATACGGACACTCGTAGAAAATAATTACATCACAAAACGGCAAAGCTTTTACCTAAGGGGGGAGGACAACCCGCGACCTAGAATTTTTTACCTCCTCCCTAAAATACACAAGACACCGGAATCCTGGAGCGTACCGTACGAGGTCCCGCCAGGGAGACCTATTATTTCGGACTGCAACAGCGAGTCCTACAGAATAGCGGAATACTTGGATTTTTTCCTCAATCCGCTATCAACAAAACACAATAGCTACATCAAAGACACATACGATTTCATACACAAAATTAAAAACGCTAAAATACCGGTGGAAGCCACCCTTTTCACCATCGACATAGATAGCCTCTACACAAACATAAACACAGCAGCGGGACTAACAGCAGTTAAAACCTGGATGGAGAAGTACCCGGACAACAATCGACCGGACACAATTCTCCTACAGCTACTGGAAATAAGCCTTACAAAAAACGACTTTGAATTCAACAAAGAATTCTTCCTCCAAATCAGCGGCACAGCGATGGGCAAAAAATTTGCACCAGCGTATGCCAACATTTACATGGCACACTGGGAGGAAACGGTTTTTAAAAAATGCCCCAAACTCCCCACAAACTACTTTAGATATTTAGATGACATTTGGGGAACATGGACACACAGCACAGAAGACTTCCAACACTTCATACAAATCCTCAACACACACCACACATCTATAACAATTAAACATACCACACACAGTGAACATATAGATTTTTTGGACACCACCACATACAAAGGACCCTTATTTCCCCAAACACACACTCTAGACACAAAAGTGTTCTTTAAGGACACGGACACACATGCACTCCTACATAAAGACAGTCTCCACCCAAAACACACATTCGGAGGCTTAATTAAATCACAGCTTCTAAGATTCAGGAGAATCTGCACACAAACTGCAGATTTTGAGGAGGCAACCAGAACACTATTCAAAGCGTTAAAACCAAGGGGATATTCCAGATCCTTCCTCAGACAGATCCGGAAAACCTTCTTGGCCCCAAAACAACGGGACGCGAGGAAAATAATTCCGCTCATCACAACTTACTCAAAATTAAGCCAAACAGCAAACAGAAAAATTAAACAAAACCTCACCAGGACCTTACAAAATACAAATCTACTGCGGGAACACAGGATCGTTTCGGCATACAAAAGGAACCGGAACCTGAAGGATTATCTGGTCAGCAGTAAACTGCCGGAGATTAACGCCCCACCCACACAAAGCCGGACATTCCACAGACGGAGCACGGCAATCAAGAACAACACCACAAACACAATCTATCTTATCACACAAACAATTACAGCAAACACACAGAACTGCGTGTATGCAATACAGTGCAAACACTGCAATGTAAAATATGTAGGGGAGACAGGAAATGAAATTAGGACTAGATTAGCACAACACATATATAACATTAAAAACCATAGGGAAATGGACACACACCTAGTGCCGCACTTCCTACACCATGGACTCGACGCACTAGAAATATCGGGTCTTCAAACAAACATAAACTGGACACAAGAGGACAGACGTAGAGCAGAAAGACATTGGATTAGAAAACTTAACACCATATTCCCAGCGGGTTTAAATAAACGCTGGTAAAACAAAGTAGGGACCAAATTCTTCCTAATTTAAAGGTTGCAGTACCCTGAATGGCCAGCGCAAACTTTCCTTCCCAAGGCGCCCTCACACGGGTTGACTTGGGAAATAAAGATTTAACTTAAAAACCTAAACCAGCCAGCGCCTTCAGTTATTACTAACAACTGGGATAGAATCACACAAAGTAAACACAAAAAATACCACAACAACAGGAAATACCTTTAAACAGGACAAAACATAGAGGAACACAAACAAACCGCGGGGACAAACAGGACTCCTCCCCCCACGGGGCTCCTCCCCCAAACCGGTCTCAGACTGGTCTCAACCAGGTCCTCTCAGGGGGCTCCTCCCCCAAACCGGTCTCAGACTGGTCTCAATCAGGTCCTCTCAGGGACCGTAAATACCGGTGCAAAAACAGCACCCACCTCACACCTGAAGAAGCCTGAGACAAGGCGAAACGTCGTGCACATAGAACTACCTGGGAGAAGCAGCAAGGACTACGAACACTCTTCTAGAAGAATAGAAGAATCGCTCCTGCTGAGGAAAACTTCTCTAAAAAGCAAAAACAAACTGCAGTTTTAACTGCTGACTACTAGTAGACGCCGCTGCTGCAGTACACGGACCAGGAGTACTACAGACACGGCACTACAGGGACTGTGCTATCTTGTAGTGGAAACCTAACGGTGTCAACTAAGCTACAAGGTACCAGTCTTGGTAAGTATAGGCTGGATTGGTATGCGTTAACCTCGAGTTAACAACGCACGCTACCAATCAGCCAAAAACCGCACCGCCGACTGCACCACCGCTTACACATACCAAAACACCACACCCACACAACACAGCACCTACACCTAATAGTATGGCAGCCTTTGCGGAAGCCACCAGGATTCTCTTCAAGATTATCCAGACCACACACCACCTTCAGAACACTGCAGTGACCGGAGGGAAGACTGTTCCACCAGCAAGCCTGCAAAGGAAGATGCGGGAACTGGCTACCCTGGTGAGGCCGGCGTCCCCCACAGAGGACACCATGATGAAACTGGCAGGAAACGCACTGAATTGGCTCCACACATGTATGCAGATCCTGGAAGAACACTACCAGATGATACTGCAACAACTCACGGAGAGACTGAAGAGAATCCACCTCACAAACTGGCCGGAAGCATTCCAGGTGGCTACCAGGTGGGCAAGGAAGAAGTTTGGAAGGAAACTACACCGAACCACCCTGGACATAGCCGAAAGCACAATTACACCCACAAACACTCAGAGGAGCACTACAAACACAGTCTCCACAAGCAACAGATACGCAGCACTGGCAGACACCCCACCACCCCCACCCAGGACATGGAGGACCATGGCCACAGCACCCCAGGACCGGCACCAGAACCAGTACCAAAAAGAGTGGCCAGCCCTGAGGCAGACAACTTCCCCCAGAAGCCCTGCACCTACACAGACGAGGTACAGAAGAACCGGGGGAGGCCATGGGGACTGGGAGACTGAGCGACGGCCACTCCCGCAACGACACCGGAACACCACCAGGGGGCGCTCCACAACCAACAACCATGAGGACTGGCAGACGGAGCGACGGCCGCTCCCGCAACGACACCGGAACACCACAAGGGGGCGCTCCACAACCAACAATGATGGGGACTGGCAGACGGAGCCACAGCCGCTCCCGCAACGACAACGGAGGACCACAAGAGGGCGCTCCACAACCAACCACAACCCCACCCCTAACCCTAACCCTAACCCTAACCCAAACAAACATAAACTGGACACAAGAGGACAGACGTAGAGCAGAAAGACACTGGATTAGAAAACTTAACACCATATTCCCAGCGGGTTTAAATAAACGCTGGTAAAACAAATTAGGGACCAAATTCTTCCTAAATTAAAGGTTGCAGTACCCTGAATGGCCAGCGCAAACTTTCCTTCCCAAGGCGCCCTCACACGGGTTGACTTGGGAAATAAAGATTTAACTTAAAAACCTAACCCTAACCCTAACCCTAACCCTAACCCTAACCCTAACCCTAACCCTAACCCTAACCTTTTATCCTTATCCAAACCCTAACTCCCATCCACACCCTAACCCCAACCCTAACCCCTAGATCCCTATTCGAATCCAAACCTCAACCCTAACCCTAACCCCAACCCCCATAACCTCTTCCAAAACCCCAACCCCCAAACACCCCTATAAAAACCCTAATCCCCATTCACACTCTAATCCCAACCCTAACCCCTAACCAAACCCTAACTCCCATAACCCTTATTTAGATCTAACCCCAACCCTAACCCTAACCCAAACATTAACCCAGAGCCAAACCTTAACCCCTATAACCCATATTCAAATCCAGACCCTAACCCCCATTCACACTCTAACCCTAACCCCAACCCCTAGTCAAACCCGAACCCCCACAACCCCTATTCAGATCCAAACCTCAACCCTTATCCAAATTCCAACCCAACCCTTAACCCTAACCCTAACCCCCATAACCTCAAACCCTAACCCTAACCCAAACCTTCCAAACCCTAACCCTTATAACCCCTATTTAAATCCAAACCCTAACCCCTATCCAAATCCTAACCTTTGTAACCCAATCCCAGCCCTTATTCAAACCCTAACCCAAATTTCAACTCCGATTTTAATCCCAACCCTAACCTCTGAATTCCCATTCAAAATCAAAACTTTTGATGGTATATTACCTGAACTCTGATTTGAGCCGTGGCCTTCGTTTGAACCCTGATGGGGTCTGTGGAGGATAGTGGCCCAGGAGGTGAAAAAGGTTTTCTGGCTGACGGGTGGTAGCCGGTCCAATCTCCATCCTGAAAGTTGAAAAACATAAAGAGGGATCTTATGACCTGTGCCTGTGCCTGCGTCACACTCAGTGTGGAGCCCATCTTTCCTTGACCTAACCCTAACCCTAACCCTAACCCTAACCCTAACCCTAACCCTAACCCTAACCCTAACCCTAACCCTAACCCCATTCAGATTCAAACCTCAACCCTCATCCAAATTCCAACCCAACCCTTAACCCTAACCCTAACCCCCCATAACCTCAAACCCTAACCCTAACCCTAACCCAAACCTTCCAAACCCTAACCCTTATAACCCCTATTTAAATCCAAACCCTAACCCCTATCCAAATCCTAACCTTTGTAACCCAACCCCAGCCCTTATTCAAACCCTAACCCAAATTTCAACTCCGATTTTAATCCCAACCCTAACCTCTGAACTCCCATTCAAAACCAAAACTTTGGATGGTATATTACCTGAACTCTGATTTGAGCCGTGGCCTTCGTTTGAACCCTGATGGGGTCTGTGGAGGATAGTGGCCCAGGAGGTGAAAAAGGTTTTCTGGCAGACGGGTGGTAGCCGGTCCAATCTCCATCCTGAAAGTTGAAAAACATAAAGAGGGATCTTATGACCTGTGCCTGTGCCTGCTTCACACTCAGTGTGGAGCCCATCTTTCCTTGACCTAACCCTAACCCTAACCCTAACCCTAACCCTAACCCTAACCCTAACCCTAACCCTTATCCCTATCCAAACCCTAATCCGAACCTTTTATCCTTATCCAAACCCTAACTCCCATCCACACCCTAACCCCAACCCTAACCCCTAGATCCCTATTCGAATCCAAACCTCAACCCTAACCCTAACCCCAACCCCCATAACCTCTTCCAAAACCCTAACCCCTAAACACCCCTACAAAAACCCTAATCCCCATTCACACTCTAATCCCAACCCTAACCCTTAACCAAACCCTAACCCCCATAATCCCTATTTAGATCAAACCCCAACCCTAACCCTAACCCAAACATTAACCCAGAGCCAAACCCTAACCCCGATAACCCATATTCAAATCCAGACCCTAACCCCCATTCACACTCTAACCCTAACCCTAACCCCTAGTCAAACCCTAACCCCCACAACCCCTATTCAGATCCAACCTCAACCCTCATCCAAATTCCAATCCAACCCTTAACCCTAACCCTAACCCCCATAACCTCAAACCCTAACCCTAACCCCAACCCAAACCTTCCAAACCCTAACCCTTATAACCCCTATTTAAATCCAAACCCTAACCCCTATCCAAATCCTAACCTTTGTAACCCAACCCCAGCCCTTATCCAAACTCTAACCCAAATTTCAACTCCGATTTTAATCCCAACCCTAACCTCTGAACTCCCATTCAAAACCAAAACTTTGGATGGTATATTACCTGAACTCTGATTTGAGCCGTGGCCTTCGTTTGAACCCTGATGGGGTCTGTGGAGGATAGTGGCCCAGGAGGTGAAAAAGGTTTTCTGGCAGACGGGGGGTAGCCGGTCCAATCTCCATCCTGAAAGTTGAAAAACATAAAGAGGGATCTTATGACCTGTGCCTGTGCCTGCTTCACACTCAGTGTGGAGCCCATCTTTCCTTGACCTAACCCCTAACCCCTAACCCCTAACCCCTAACCCTAACCCTAACCCTAACCCTAACCCCTAACCCTAACCCTAACCCTAACCCTAACCCTAACCCTAACCCTAACCCTAACCCTAACCCTAACCCTAACCCCCGAACCTCGAAGCCCCAACCCCCAACCCCCAACCTCCAACATCCAACCTCCAACCCCTGAACCTCGAACCTCGAACCCCCAACCCCTGAACCCCCAACCCCTGAACCCCCAACCCCTGAACCCCCAACCCCCAACCTCGAACCTCCAACCTCCAACCTCCAACCTCCAACCTCCAACCTCCAACCTCCAACCTCGAACCCCCAACCCCTGAACCTCGAACCTCGAACCCCCAACCCCTGAACCTCGAACCTCGAACCCCCAACCCCTGAACCTCGAACCTCGAACCTCGAACCCCCAACCCCCGAACCTCGAACCCCCAACCCCCAACCCCCAACCTCCAACCTCCAACCTCCAACCTCCAACCTCCAACCCCCAACCCCCAACCCCCGAACCTCGAACCTCGAACCTCGAACCTCGAACCTCGAACCCCCGAACCCCCAACCCCCAACCCCCGAACCTCGAACCTCGAACCCCCAACCCCCGAACCTCGAAGCCCCAAACCCAACCCCCAACCTCCAACCTCCAACCTCCAACCCCTGAACCTCGAACCTCGAACCCCCAACCCCTGAACCCCCAACCCCTGAACCCCCAACCCCTGAACCCCCAACCTCGAACCTCGAACCTCGAACCTCGAACTTCGAACCTCGAACCTCGAACCTCGAACCTCCAACCTCCAACCTCCAACCTCCAACCTCCAACCTCGAACCTCGAACCTCCAACCCCTGAACCTCCAACCTCGAACCTCCAACCCCCAACCCCTGAACCTCCAACCTCGAACCTCCAACCCCCAACCCCTGAACCTCCAACCTCGAACCTCCAACCCCCAACCCCTGAACCTCCAACCTCGAACCTCCAACCCCCAACCCCTGAACCTCCAACCTCGAACCTCCAACCCCCACCCCCTGAACCTCCAACCTCGAACCTCCAACCCCCAACCCCTGAACCTCCAACCTCGAACCTCCAACCCCCAACCCCTGAACCTCCAACCTCGAACCTCCAACCCCCAACCCCTGAACCTCCAACCTCGAACCTCCAACCCCCAACCCCTGAACCTCCAACCTCGAACCTCCAACCCCCAACCCCTGAACCTCCAACCTCGAACCTCGAACCCCCAACCCCTGAACCTCCAACCTCGAACCTCGAACCCCCAACCCCTGAACCTCGAACCCCCAACCCCTGAACCTCGAACCCCCAACCCCTGAACCTCGAACCCCCAACCCCTGAACCTCGAACCCCCAACCCCTGAACCTCGAACCTCGAACCCCCAACCCCTGAACCTCGAACCTCGAACCCCCAACCCCTGAACCTCGAACCCCCAACCCCCAACCCCCAACCTCCAACCTCCAACCTCCAACCTCCAACCTCGAACCCCCAACCCCCAACCCCCAACCCCCGAACCTCGAACCTCGAACCCCCAACCCCCGAACCTCGAAGCCCCAACCCCCAACCCCCAACCTCCAACCTCCAACCTCCAACCCCTGAACCTCGAACCTCGAACCCCCAACCCCTGAACCCCCAACCCCTGAACCCCCAACCCCTGAACCCCCAACCCCCAACCCCTGAACCTCGAACCTCGAACCTCGAACCTCGAACCTCGAACCTCGAACCTCCAACCTCCAACCTCCAACCTCCAACCTCGAACCTCCAACCCCTGAACCTCCAACCTCGAACCTCCAACCCCCAACCCCTGAACCTCCAACCTCGAACCTCCAACCCCCAACCCCTGAACCTCCAACCTCGAACCTCCAACCCCCAACCCCTGAACCTCCAACCTCGAACCTCCAACCCCCAACCCCTGAACCTCCAACCTCGAACCTCCAACCCCCAACCCCTGAACCTCCAACCTCGAACCTCCAACCCCCAACCCCTGAACCTCCAACCTCGAACCTCCAACCCCCAACCCCTGAACCTCCAACCTCGAACCTCCAACCCCCAACCCCTGAACCTCCAACCTCGAACCTCGAACCCCCAACCCCTGAACCTCCAACCTCGAACCTCGAACCCCCAACCCCTGAACCTCGAACCCCCAACCCCTGAACCTCGAACCCCCAACCCCTGAACCTCGAACCCCCAACCCCTGAACCTCGAACCCCCAACCCCTGAACCTCGAACCCCCAACCCCTGAACCTCGAACCTCGAACCCCCAACCCCTGAACCTCGAACCTCGAACCCCCAACCCCTGAACCTCGAACCTCGAACCCCCAACCCCTGAACCTCGAACCCCCAACCCCTGAACCTCCAACCTCGAACCTCCAACCCCCAACCCCTGAACCTCCAACCTCGGACCTCCAACCCCCAACCCCTGAACCTCCAACCTCGAACCTCCAACCCCCAACCCCTGAACCTCCAACCTCGAACCTCCAACCCCCAACCCCTGAACCTCCAACCTCGAACCTCCAACCCCCAACCCCTGAACCTCCAACCTCGAACCTCCAACCCCCAACCCCTGAACCTCCAACCTCGAACCTCGAACCCCCAACCCCTGAACCTCCAACCTCGAACCTCGAACCCCCAACCCCTGAACCTCGAACCCCCAACCCCTGAACCTCGAACCCCCAACCCCTGAACCTCGAACCCCCAACCCCTGAACCTCGAACCTCGAACCCCCAACCCCTGAACCTCGAACCTCGAACCCCCAACCCCTGAACCTCGAACCTCGAACCCCCAACCCCTGAACCTCGAACCCCCAACCCCTGAACCTCCAACCTCGAACCTCGAACCCCCAACCCCTGAACCTCGAACCCCCAACCCCTGAACCTCGAACCCCCAACCCCTGAACCTCGAACCCCCAACCCCTGAACCTCGAACCCCCAACCCCTGAACCTCGAACCCCCAACCCCTGAACCTCGAACCTCCAACCCCTGAACCTCGAACCTCGAACCCCCAACCCCTGAACCTCGAACCTCGAACCCCCAACCCCTGAACCTCGAACCTCGAACCTCGAACCCCCAACCCCTGAACCTCGAACCCCCAACCCCTGAACCTCGAACCCCCAACCCCTGAACCTCGAACCCCCAACCCCTGAACCTCGAACCCCCAACCCCTGAACCTCGAACCCCCAACCCCTGAACCTCGAACCCCCAACCCCTGAACCTCGAACCTCGAACCCCCAACCCCTGAACCTCGAACCTCGAACCCCCAACCCCTGAACCTCGAACCCCCAACCCCCAACCTCCAACCTCCAACCTCCAACCTCCAACCTCCAACCTCGAACCCCCAACCCCCACCCCCCAACCCCCGAACCTCGAACCTCGAACCTCGAACCTCGAACCTCGAACCTCGAACCCCCGAACCCCCAACCCCCGACCCCCGAACCTCGAACCTCGAACCCCCAACCCCCGAACCTCGAAGCCCCAACCCCCAACCCCCAACCTCCAACCTCCAACCTCCAACCCCTGAACCTCGAACCTCGAACCCCCAACCCCTGAACCCCTGAACCCCCAACCCCTGAACCCCCAACCCCTGAACCCCGAACCTCGAACCTCGAACCTCGAACCTCGAACCTCGAACCTCGAACCTCCAACCTCCAACCTCCAACCTCGAACCTCGAACCTCGAACCTCCAACCTCCAACCTCCAACCTCCAACCTCCAACCTCGAACCTCGAACCTCGAA
This sequence comes from Synaphobranchus kaupii, assembly GCA_029718625.1. NCBI lineage: Eukaryota > Metazoa > Chordata > Actinopteri > Anguilliformes > Synaphobranchidae > Synaphobranchus > Synaphobranchus kaupii. Next base: position 3,774,512 of record JAINUF010000026.1, read on the forward strand.
CCTCCAACCCCTGAACCTCCAACCTCGAACCTCCAACCCCCAACCCCTGAACCTCCAACCTCGAACCTCCAACCCCCAACCCCTGAACCTCCAACCTCGAACCTCCAACCCCCAACCCCTGAACCTCCAACCTCGAACCTCCAACCCCCAACCCCTGAACCTCCAACCTCGAACCTCCAACCCCCAACCCCTGAACCTCCAACCTCGAACCTCCAACCCCCAACCCCTGAACCTCCAACCTCGAACCTCCAACCCCCAACCCCTGAACCTCCAACCTCGAACCTCCAACCCCCAACCCCTGAACCTCCAACCTCGAACCTCCAACCCCCAACCCCTGAACCTCCAACCTCGAACCTCGAACCCCCAACCCCTGAACCTCGAACCCCCAACCCCTGAACCTCGAACCCCCAACCCCTGAACCTCGAACCCCCAACCCCTGAACCTCGAACCCCCAACCCCTGAACCCCCAACCCCTGAACCCCCAACCCCTGAACCCCCAACCCCTGAACCCCCAACCCCGAACCCCGAACCTCGAACCTCGAACCTCGAACCTCCAACCTCCAACCTCCAACCTCCAACCTCCAACCTCGAACCTCGAACCTCGAACCTCGAACCTCCAACCTCCAACCTCCAACCTCCAACCTCCAACCTCGAACCTCCAACCCCTGAACCTCCAACCTCGAACCTCCAACCCCCAACCCCTGAACCTCCAACCTCGAACCTCCAACCCCCAACCCCTGAACCTCCAACCTCGAACCTCCAACCTCGAACCTCCAACCCCTGAACCTCCAACCTCGAACCTCCAACCCCCAACCCCTGAACCTCGAACCTCGAACCCCCAACCCCTGAACCTCGAACCCCCAACCCCTGAACCTCGAACCCCCAACCCCTGAACCTCGAACCCCCAACCCCTGAACCTCGAACCCCCAACCCCTGAACCTCGAACCCCCAACCCCTGAACCTCGAACCCCCAACCCCTGAACCTCGAACCCCCAACCCCTGAACCTCGAACCTCGAACCCCCAACCCCTGAACCTCGAACCTCGAACCCCCAACCCCTGAACCTCGAACCCCCAACCCCCAACCTCCAACCTCCAACCTCCAACCTCCAACCTCCAACCCCCAACCTCCAACCTCCAACCTCCAACCTCCAACCTCCAACCTCCAACCTCCAACCTCGAACCCCCAACCCCCAACCCCCAACCCCCGAACCTCGAACCTCGAACCTCGAACCTCGAACCCCCGAACCCCCAACCCCCAACCCCCGAACCTCGAACCTCGAACCCCCAACCCCCGAACCTCGAAGCCCCAACCCCCAACCCCCAACCTCCAACCTCCAACCTCCAACCCCTGAAACTCGAACCCCCAACCCCTGAACCCCCAACCCCTGAACCCCCAACCCCTGAACCCCCAACCCCTGAACCCCCAACCCCGAACCCCGAACCTCGAACCTCGAACCTCGAACCTCCAACCTCCAACCTCCAACCTCCAACCTCCAACCTCCAACCCCTGAACCTCCAACCTCGAACCTCCAACCCCCAACCCCTGAACCTCCAACCTCGAACCTCCAACCCCCAACCCCTGAACCTCCAACCTCGAACCTCCAACCCCGAACCTCCAACCCCCAACCCCTGAACCTCCAACCTCGAACCTCCAACCCCCAACCCCTGAACCTCCAACCTCGAACCTCCAACCCCCAACCCCTGAACCTCCAACCTCGAACCTCCAACCCCCAACCCCTGAACCTCCAACCTCGAACCTCCAACCCCCAACCCCTGAACCTCCAACCTCGAACCTCCAACCCCCAACCCCTGAACCTCCAACCTCGAACCTCGAACCCCCAACCCCTGAACCTCGAACCCCCAACCCCTGAACCTCGAACCCCCAACCCCTGAACCTCGAACCCCCAACCCCCAACCCCTGAACCTCCAACCTCGAACCTCCAACCCCCAACCCCTGAACCTCCAACCTCGAACCTCGAACCCCCAACCCCTGAACCTCCAACCTCGAACCTCGAACCCCCAACCCCTGAACCTCGAACCCCCAACCCCTGAACCTCGAACCCCCAACCCCTGAACCTCGAACCCCCAACCCCCAACCCCTGAACCTCCAACCTCGAACCTCCAACCCCCAACCCCTGAACCCCCAACCCCTGAACCTCGAACCCCCAACCCCTGAACCTCGAACCCCCAACCCCTGAACCTCCAACCTCGAACCTCCAACCCCCAACCCCTGAACCTCCAACCTCGAACCTCCAACCCCCAACCCCTGAACCTCCAACCTCGAACCTCCAACCCCCAACCCCTGAACCTCCAACCTCGAACCTCCAACCCCCAACCCCTGAACCTCCAACCTCGAACCTCCAACCCCCAACCCCTGAACCTCCAACCTCGAACCTCCAACCCCCAACCCCTGAACCTCCAACCTCGAACCTCGAACCCCCAACCCCTGAACCTCGAACCCCCAACCCCTGAACCTCGAACCCCCAACCCCTGAACCTCGAACCCCCAACCCCCAACCCCTGAACCTCCAACCTCGAACCTCCAACCCCCAACCCCTGAACCTCCAACCCCCAACCCCCGAACCTCGAACCCCCAACCCCTGAACCTCGAACCCCCAACCCCTGAACCTCGAACCCCCAACCCCTGAACCTCCAACCTCGAACCTCCAACCCCCAACCCCTGAACCTCCAACCTCGAACCTCCAACCCCCAACCCCTGAACCTCGAACCCCCAACCCCTGAACCTCGAACCCCCAACCCCTGAACCTCGAACCCCCAACCCCCGAACCTCGAACCCCCAACCCCTGAACCTCGAACCCCCAACCCCTGAACCTCGAACCCCCAACCCCTGAACCTCGAACCCCCAACCCCTGAACCCTGAACCTCCAACCCCCGAACCTCGAACCCCCAACCCCTGAACCTCCAACCTCGAACCTCGAACCCCCAACCCCTGAACCTCGAACCCCCAACCCCTGAACCTCGAACCCCCAACCCCTGAACCTCGAACCCCTGAACCTCGAACCCCCAACCCCTGAACCTCGAACCTCGAACCCCCAACCCCTGAACCTCGAACCTCGAACCCCCAACCCCTGAACCTCGAACCTCGAACCCCCAACCCCTGAACCTCGAACCTCGAACCCCCAACCCCTGAACCTCGAACCCCCAACCCCTGAACCTCGAACCCCCAACCCCTGAACCTCGAACCTCGAACCCCCAACCCCTGAACCTCGAACCTCGAACCCCCAACCCCTGAACCTCGAACCTCGAACCCCCACCCCCTGAACCTCGAACCTCGAACCCCCAACCCCTGAACCTCGAACCCCTGAACCTCGAACCCCTGAACCTCGAACCCCCAACCCCCAACCCCCAACCCCCAACCCCCAACCCCCAACCCCGAACCTCGAACCCCGAACCCCGAACCCCGAACCTCGAACCTCGAACCTCGAACCCCCAACCCCTGAACCCCCAACCCCTGAACCCCCAACCCCCGAACCCCCAACCCCCGAACCCTCCAACCCCCGAACCCTCCAACCCCCGAACCCTCCAACCCCCGAACCCTCCAACCCCCGAACCCCCGAACCCTCGAACCCCCGAACCCTCCAACCTCGAACCTCGAACCTCCAACCTCCAACCTCCAACCTCCAACCTCCAACCTCCAACCCCCAACCCCTGAACCTCGAACCTCGAACCTCGAACCTCCAACCCCCAACCCCTGAACCTCCAACCTCGAACCTCCAACCCCCAACCCCTGAACCTCCAACCTCGAACCTCCAACCCCCAACCCCTGAACCTCGAACCTCGAACCCCTGAACCTCGAACCTCGAACCCCCAACCCCTGAACCTCGAACCTCGAACCCCCAACCCCTGAACCTCGAACCTCGAACCCCCAACCCCTGAACCTCGAACCTCGAACCCCCAACCCCTGAACCTCGAACCTCGAACCCCCAACCCCTGAACCTCCAACCTCGAACCTCCAACCCCCAACCCCTGAACCTCCAACCTCGAACCTCCAACCCCCAACCCCTGAACCTCCAACCTCGAACCTCCAACCCCCAACCCCTGAACCTCCAACCTCGAACCTCCAACCCCCAACCCCTGAACCTCCAACCTCGAACCCCCAACCCCTGAACCTCCAACCTCGAACCCCCAACCCCTGAACCTCCAACCTCGAACCTCCAACCCCCAACCCCTGAACCTCCAACCTCGAACCTCCAACCCCCAACCCCTGAACCTCCAACCTCGAACCTTACATTACATTACATTACATTTATTTAGCAGACGCTTTTATCCAAAGCGACGTACAGTAAGTGCGTACAGAGACATCATCATCATTACAGAACAGACAAGGCAAAGCACATCCTTTGCATAATGTAGCAGCTATCCCTAGCAATGAACGTTGACTGTAGTTCACAGTAAGCTGTGGGCAAATCAGCAACACCACACTTTCATTCCAAATACTATTATAAACTATACTATTATAAACCATTCCAAATACTATTATAAACTATGCTATTATAAACCATTCCAAATACTATTATAAATCATTCCAAATACCATTATAAACTATGCTATTATAAACCATTCCAAATACTATTATAAACTATAATAAACAGACAGGAAAACACAGGGAACAGGGAACTGATATTCCTAGGTGAGGATATCAGTCAAGGTGGAGTCTGAAGAGGTGTGTCTTCAGGCCTCGACGGAATGCAGGCAGGGTTGGAGTAGAACGTAGGGGAATGGGAAGTTCATTCCACCACTGAGGTGTTAATGTGGAAAAACTCCGCAGTCGGGACAAGCGAGAGCCTTTGACACGGAGGGGGGGAAGTGCCAGTCGCCCTGCTGTAGAAGAGCGAAGTGGTCGAGCAGGAACATAGTTCTGGATTAAGTCCTGCAGGTAGGCGGGGCCTGTCCTATTTGCTGCAGTGTAGGCCAGGGTCAGAACTTTGAACCTGATCCTGGCTGCAACTGGCAGCCAGTGGAGAGACCTCAGCAGGGGGGTTACGTGGGAAAATTTCGGGAGGTTGAACACAAGCCGGGCAGCTGCATTCTGGATGAGTTGAAGAGGCAGAATGGCGCAGGCCGGTAGGCTTGCGAGCAGGGAGTTGCAGTAGTCCAGGCGTGAGGTGACCATGGTCTGGACAAGAAGCTGGGTGGAGTAGGTGGTCAGGTACGGTCGAATCCTCCTGATGTTGTACAGGAGGAACCTGCAGGACCGTGCCGTCGCCCTGATGTGCTCTTTGAAGTCCAGCCGGTCGTCCAGGACCACCCCCAGGTTCCTTGCAGAGCGGGAGGCAGCCACCACGGTCCCATCAACGGTGATGGAGAGGTCATGTAGTGGGGAGGTCTTGTACGGCATGAAGAGGAGCTCTGTCTTGTCAAGGTTGAGCTTCAGGTGATGGGTAGCCATCCACTCAGAGATGTCAGTCAGACAAGCAGATATCCTCTCCTTAACCTGTGGGGTAGAGGGAGGGAAAGAGAGGAAGAGTTGAGTATCGTCAGCATAGCTATGGTATGAGAAGCCATGTGAATGGATTACTGAGCCAAGAGACTTAGTATACATAGAGAACAGCAAAGGACCCAGTACAGATCCCTGCGGGACTCCTGTAGACAGGGGACGGGGAGCAGAGACGGAACCCTTCCAGGAGACTTGGTAGGATCTATCAGTGAGGTACGATACAAACCAAGAGAGGGCAGTTCCAGAAATGCCCATCTCAGCGAGTGTGGAGATCAGGAGTTTGTGGTTGACCGTGTCGAATGCCGCAGACAGGTCAAGGAGAATCAGAACAGAGGAGAGGGAGGAGGCTCTAGCAGTGGCGAGTGCCTCAGTCACAGCCAGGAGAGCAGTTTCGGTGGAATGGCCGGTTCTGAAGCCAGACTGATGCGGGTCAAGCAGGTTGTTCTGGTGGAGAAAAACAGACAGTTGGTTAAGGACAGCACGTTCAAGTGTTTTGGACAGGAAGGGCAAGAGAGATACAGGACGGTAGTTCCTGACATCAGCGGGATCTAAGCTAGGTTTTTTAAGGAGTGGGGTTACACGGGCAGTTTTAAAGGCAGCAGGAACATGGCCACAGATTAGGGAGGTGTTAATAACAGAGGACAGATATGGAAGGAGCTCAGCAGATATAGACTGGAGGACTGCTGAAGGTATGGGGTCTAGTGGACAGGTGGTTGCGTGCTGGCGCGTCACCAGCTCGAGCACATCGGAGTCCTTCAGAGTCTTGAAGGACGACAGTGTAGCGATGGGTTCAGTATGGGGGATGTGGGGTGTCACCGGATGCGTGAAGGAGTTCCGGATCGCAGCCACCTTCCCCTCAAAGTGGGTCAGGAAGTCATCTGCAGAGAGGGAGGAGGGTGAAGGGGGTGGAGGGGGGGGTGAGCAGGGAGGAGAAGGTGGAAAAGAGTTTACGTGGGTTAGATAGACATGTATCAATTTTCGACTGGAAAAATGAAGTTTTAGCTGATGTAGTTGCAGCTGTGAAGGCTGCCAGCAGAGTGTGGTAGGAGGCCAGGTCATCTGGGGATCTGGATTTCCTCCACTTTCTCTCAGCGGCTCGTAGCATGGTTCTGCTGGATCTGAGAGAATCCGTCAGCCACGGGGAAGGGGGTGATAGTCGGGCTGGTTTGGAGACAAGAGGGCATAGTTTGTTGAGAGACTGAGAGAGGCATGAGTTAAACACAGAGGTGGCGACATCAATGGGCATTTTGTCAAAGGTAGCAGGAGGAGGAAGTGCAGAGAGAGCAGAAGTAGTGAGAGAGGTGTGAGAGAGGGTGCGGAGATTTCTCCTGAACATAACAGCGGGTGGGTTGTTAGCGGATTTGAGGGAGAGTGGGCAGGAGAGAGAAAATGAGATAAAGAAATGGTCCGATACGTGGAGGGGGGTCACCGTGAGTTCAGATGTGGCGCAACTCCTGGTGAGTACAAGGTCCAGTTGGTTACCACCATTGTGGGTGGCAGGTGATGGGGACTGAGTGAGGGCAAAGGACTGGAGGAGTGAGGTGACACTGGATAGCTGGGCGCTGTCTGGTTGGAGGTTGAAGTCTCCCAGTAGGATTACTGGGGTACCATCCTCAGGGAAGGAGCTCAGGAGTGTGTCCAGTTCATCCAGGAAAGCGCCGAGCGGACCTGGGGGGCGATAGAGAACAACAATGTTAAGTGCAGATGGGTGAGTTACAGTGACTGCATGAAACTCAAAGGAGGAGATATTCAGGCAGGGTACAGTGGGAATAGAGAATTTCCAGGATGTGGAAATGAGCAAACCAGTACCCCCGCCTCTGCCTGAGGCCCTGGGGGTGTGGGAGAAGGAGTAGCCAGCAGACAGAGCAGCTGGAGTGGCTGTGTTATCTGGAGTGATCCAGGTCTCAGTGAGAGCCAGGAAGTGGAGGGACTTCAACTTGGCATATGCAGTGATGAAGTCAGCTTTCTGGACGGCTGACCGGCAGTTCCATAGTCCACCCACCACTGAGAGTTCCTTATGAGAGGACAGCGGTGGGTAGACCAGGTTAGCTGGACAGCGTCTGCGGTGGTTGGGCCTCCAGGAGCGAGGCATGGAGCACAGAGGAATGGGGGTTAGACACATGGTAGGGGGTGAGAAGACAGGTTAGGTGGGGGAGGATCATTACAAACCTCGAACCCCCAACCCCCGAACCTCGAACCCCCAACCTCCAACCTCCAACCTCCAACCTCCAACCTCGAACCCCCAACCCCCGAACCTCGAACCCCCAACCTCCAACCTCCAACCTCCAAACTCCAACCTCCAACCTCGAACCCCCAACCCCCGAACCCCGAACCTCGAACCCCCAACCCCCGAACCTCGAACCCCCAACCCCCAACCCCCAACCCCCAACCTCCAACCTCCAACCCCCAACCTCCAACCTCGAACCCCCAACCCCCAACCCCCAACCCCCGAACCTCGAACCTCGAACCTCGAACCCCCGAACCCCCAACCCCCAACCCCCGAACCTCGAACCCCCAACCCCCGAACCTCGAAGCCCCAACCCCCAACCCCCAACCTCCAACCTCCAACCTCCAACCCCTGAACCTCGAACCTCGAACCCCCAACCCCTGAACCCCCAACCCCTGAACCCCCAACCCCTGAACCCCCAACCCCTGAACCTCCAACCCCCAACCCCTGAACCTCCAACCTCGAACCTCCAACCCCCAACCCCTGAACCTCCAACCTCGAACCTCCAACCCCCAACCCCTGAACCTCCAACCTCGAACCTCCAACCCCCAACCCCTGAACCTCCAACCTCGAACCTCCAACCCCCAACCCCTGAACCTCCAACCTCGAACCTCCAACCCCCAACCCCTGAACCTCCAACCTCGAACCTCCAACCCCCACCCCTGAACCTCGAACCCTGAACCTCCAACCCCCACCCCTGAACCTCGAACCTCGAACCTCGAACCCCCAACCCCTGAACCTCGAACCTCGAACTCCCAACCCCTGAACCTCGAACCCCCAACCCCTGAACCTCGAACCCCCAACCCCTGAACCTCGAACCCCCAACCCCTGAACCTCGAACCTCGAACCCCCAACCCCTGAACCTCGAACCTCGAACCCCCAACCCCTGAACCTCGAACCTCGAACCCCCAACCCCTGAACCTCGAACCTCGAACCCCCAACCCCTGAACCTCGAGCCTCGAACCCCCAACCCCTGAACCTCGAACCTCGAACCCCCAATCCCTGAACCTCGAACCTCGAACCTCGAACCCCCAACCCCTGAACCTCGAACCTCGAACCCCCAACCCCTGAACCTCGAACCTCGAACCCCCAACCCCTGAACCTCGAACCCCCAACCCCTGAACCTCGAACCTCGAACCCCCAACCCCTGAACCTGAAACGTCGAACCCCCAACACTTGAACCTCGAACCTCCAACCCCAACCCCTGAACCTCGAACCCCCAACCCCTGAACCTCGAACCTCGAACCCCCAACCCCTGAACCTGGAACCTCGAACCCCCAACCCTTGAACCTCGAACCTCGAACCCCCAACCCCTGAACCTCGAACCCCCAACCCCTGAACCTCGAACCTCGAACCCCCAACCCCTGAACCTCGAACCCCCAACCCCTGAACCTCGAACCTCGAACCCCCAACCCCTGAACCTCGAACCTCGAACCCCCAACTCCTGAACCTCGAACCCCCGAACCCCCGAACCTCGAACCCCCAACCCCTGAAGCTCGAACCTCGAACGCCCAACCCCTGAAGCTCGAACCTCGAACCCCCAACCCCTGAACCCCCAACCCCTGAACCTCGAACCCCCAACCCCTGAACCTCGAACCTCGAACCCCGAACCCCTGAACCTCGAACCCCCAACCCCTGAACCTCGAACCTCGAACCCCCAACCCCTGAACCTCGAACCTCGAAGCCCCAACCCCTGAACCTCGAACCTCGAACCCCCAACCCCTGAACCTCGAACCCCTGAACCTCGAACCTCGAACCCCTGAACCTCGAACCTCGAACCCCTGAACCTCGAACCTCGAACCCCCGACCCCTGAACCTCGAACCTCGAACCCCCGACCCCTGAAGCTCGAACCTCGAACCCCCGACCCCTGAACCTCGAACCCCCAACCCCTGAACCTCGAACCTCGAACCCCCAACCCCTGAACCTCGAACCCCCAACCCCCGACCCCTGAACCTCGAACCTCGAACCCCCAACCCCGAACCCCTGAACCTCGAACCTCGAACCTCCAACCCCTGAACCTCGAACCTCGAACCCCCAACCCCTGAAGCTCGAACCTCGAACCCCCAACCCCTGAACCTCGAACCCCCAACCCCTGAACCTCGAACCCCCAACCCCTGAACCTCGAACCCCCAACCCCTGAACCTCGAACCCCCAACCCCTGAACCTCGAACCTCGAACCCCCAACCCCTGAACCTCGAACCTCGAACCCCCAACCCCTGAACCTCGAACCTCGAACCCCCAACCCCTGAACCTCGAACCTCGAACCCCCAACCCCTGAACCTCGAACCCCCAACCCCTTGTTTTATTACAACAAGAAAATCACCTTAGTCTAACACATTACAATGATGTTACATGAATTGAAATGATTGTCCTGAGATCATGACTCAGGCTGATCACACAGCAGGCCAGTCTGCGATACTTCCAATAGCATCCATCTGCAGTGTTTGTGTTACTGAACAGCCAATATGATTGTAGCACACCACATCTTCAAATATAGCCTACAGCTTGCTTCAAACCCAATGCAAAAATGCAACACCAAAACCAAACCAGTGACGCGCTTGTCTGACGAAACGGAGCTTTGGACGTCATTGATCACGTGATTTTTCTCAAATGAAACGGGCATTGGCAAAGTGCATTGAATTAAACTGCTTCACATTTTTGATGAATGCTCCGAAGCTTCGGGATCAAGCCTAAGATCACTATGTTCTGTGCTATCGGCTAGGGACGATAGCCCTCAAGCTTGCCCCTAGCCAATAGCCCTCAAGCTCACCCCTAGCTCATAGCACAGAACATAGTGATGTTACGCTTGATCCCGAAGCTTCGGCGCATGCATCAAAAATGTGAAGCAGTTTAATTCAATGCACTTTGCCAATGCCCGTGTCGTTTGAGAAAAATCACGTGATCAGTGACGTCCTTAGGTTCCTTTCATCAGACATATGAGTAAATTTGTTTTTGGTGTCGGATGTTTGCATTGGGTTTGAAGCAAGCTGTAGGCTATATTTGATGTGCTACAAGCACATTCGGTGTCTAACTAACTTCACAGCCGAATTGAAACTCACTGTCATCAATGTGTATTTCACTTTTACTGAGCCTTCAGCCAAAGCTTTGGTATAACCCTAATTGCCAAAAAATATATGAAGGCTCAATAAGAGTGCCATCCATGAGTATTTCAGTGTCCATTTCAATTCGGCTGTGAAGTGTTTGTTACTGAATAGCGAATGTGATTGTAGCACACCACATCTTCAAATATAGCCTACAGCTTGCTTCAAACCCAATGCAATAATGCGACACCAAAACCAAACCAGTGATTGGTTTGTCTGAAGAAACGGAGCTTTGGACGTCATTGATCACGTGCTTTTGGTCATACTAAACTAGCATCGGCACAGTGGTTTGAATTAAACTGCTTCACATTTTTGATGCATGCCCCGAAGCTTCGGGATCAAGCGTAACATCACTATGTTCTGTGCTATCGGCTAGCCCTCAAGCTCGCCCCTAGCCAATAGCCCTTAAGCTCGCCCCTAGCCAATAGCACAGAACATAGTGATGTTACGCTTGATCCCGAAGCTTCGGGGCATGCATCAAAAATGTGAAGCAGTTTAATTCAATGCACTTTGCCAATGCCCATTTCGTTAGACCAAAATCACGTGATCAATGACGTCCTTCGCTTCCTTTCGTCAGACAAATTAATCACTGCTTTGGTTTTGCATTGGGTTTGAAGCAAGCTGTAGGCTTTATTTGAATATGTGGTGTATTACAATCCCATTAGCTGTTTAGTAACAAACACTTCACGGCCAAATTGAAACGCACTTTGAAATACACATGGATGACTCTTGAGCCTTCATACATTTTTTGGCAACATGCTTCAACGGAACAAAAATCAGACACCAAAACCAAACCAGTGACGTGTCGGTCTGACGAAACAAAGCTTTGAACGTCATTGATCACATGCTTTTGATCATACGAAACAAGCATCGGCACAGTGCTTTGAATTTAACTGCTTCATATTTTTGACGCATGCTCTGAAGCTTCGGGATCAAGCATAACATCACTATGTTCTGTGCCATTGGCTAGGGGCGAGCTTGAGGGCTATTGGCGAGCTTGAGGGCTATTGGCAAGGAGCGAGCTTGAGGGCTATTGGCAAGGAGCGAGCTTGAGGGCTATCGCCCCTAGCCAATAGCAAAGAACATAGTGATGTTACACTCCATCCCGAAGCTTTGGACCATGCATCGAAATCGTAAAGCAGTTTAATTCAAAGCACTGTGCCGATGCTCGTTTCTTATTACCAATAGCATGGGATCAATGACGTCCGAAGCTTCATTTCGTCAGACAAACGAGTCACTGGTTTGGTTTTGGTGACGGATTTTTGCATTGGGTCTGAAGCAAACAGTAGGTTATATTTGAAGATGTGCTACAAGCACATTCGGTGTCAGTAACAAACTTCACGGCCGAATTGAAACTCACAAGAACACTTATTTATCCTTCATACATTTAGGCATTTTGAGTTTGTGAGGAATATGGAGTAAGAAAGAATGATACTTCAGTCAGTAACCTTCACTGTAGCCTTATATCTATTACGATACAATCAAATTAATGTATCATTAATGTTTTACCGACAATCTTTTATTACAACAATAAAACACTTAATACGTAATGAGTAAAACTAATAGCCGCTTTCACAATCTGAAGCCGAGCCAACACGCACCATTCACAATTTGTACATTTTAGCATATTATTGCTAACTGGCAACTAAGCGAACTTCAGCTGAATAACTCACTTTCACTCAGTAGGCTAGATACCATTGCTTTTGAAATTCAGAAGGTTACATTAATTATGAGCGATTGTTTTATTTCAGGGTAGCCAACCTCCATGCCGCTCTATCGTTTTTTTCCTTCCTATTGTAAGCGCATGCGCACTTTCTATAATCACGAGTCAGGCCAATCTCAAAAGCAATGGTATCTAGCCTACTGAGAGAAAGTGTGTTATTCAGCTGAAGTTTGCTCAGTTGCCAGTAAGCGATAATATGCTAAAATATACAAATTATGGGAATGGTGCGTGTTGGCTCGACTTCAGATTGTCAAAACAGCTATTCGTGTTAGCTATTACGTGTTTTATTGTTGTAATAAAAGATAAGTCGGTAACACATTACAATAATGTTACATGAATTTAATTGATTGTCCTGTAATCACAGCTTAGGCCGATCATGACTCAGGCTGATTACATGTCAGGCCAGTCTGCGATACTGCAGACGGATGCTATTGGAAGTGTTTGGGTTAATGAACAGGGAATGTGATTGTAGCACACCACATCTTGAAATATAGCCTACAGCTTGCTTCAAACCCAATGCAAAAATGCAACACCAAAACCAAACCAGTGACGCGTTTGTCGAATGAAACAAAGCTACGGAAGTCATTGATCATGTGCTTTAGGTCATACGAAACAGGCATTGGCAAAGTGCATTGAATTAAACTGCTTCACATTTTTGACGCATGCCCCGAAGCTTCGGGATCAAGCGTAACATCACTATGTTCTGTGCTATTGGCTAGGGGCGAGCTTGAGGGCTATCGCCCCGAGCCTATAGTACAGAATATAGTGACGTTACGCTTGATCCCGAAGCTTCAGAGCATGCGTCGAAAACGTGAAGCAGTTAAATTCAAAGCACTGTGCCGATGCTTGTTTCTTCTGACCAAAAGCATGTGATCAATGACGTCCGAAGCTTCGTTTAGTCAGACAAACGCATCACAGGTTTAGTTGTCGCATTTTTGCATTGGGTTTGAAGCAAGCTGTAGGCTATATTTCAAGATGCGTTACAAGCACATTCGGTGTCAGTAACAAACTTCACAGCCGAATTGAAACTCTAAAATACACATGTATGATACACTTGAGCCTTCATACATTTTTTGGCATCATGCTTAAACGGAACAAAAATTTGACACCAAAACCAAAGCAGTGACGTGTTTGACGAAACAAAGCTTTGAACGTCATTGATCACATGCTTTTGGTCATACGAAACTAGCATCGGCAGAGTGCTTTGAATTAAACTGCTTCACGTTTTACACGGATGGTCCGAAGCTTCGAGATCAAGCGTAACATCACTGTTCTGTGCTATTAGCTAGGGGCGAGCTTGAGGGCTATTGGCTAGGGGCGAGCTTGAGGGCTATCGCCCCGAGCCTATAGTACAGAACATAGTGACGTTACGCTTGATCCCGAAGCTTCGGACCATGCGTCGAAAACGTGAAGCAGTTAAATTCATATCACTGTGCCGATGCTTGTTTCTTCTGACCAAAAGCATGTGATCAATGACGTCCGAAGCTTCGTTTCGTCAGACAAACGAGTCACAGGTTTAGTTTTGGTGTCGCATTTTTGCATCAATGACGTAGGCTATATTTGAAGCTGTAGGCTATATTTGAACATGTGCTACAAGCACATTCGGTGTCAGTAACAAACTTCACAGCCGAATTGAAACTCACTCTGTCATCCATGTGTATTTCACTTTTATTGAGCCTTCATCCAAAGCTTCGGTATAACCCTAATTGCCAAAAAATATATGAAGGCTCAATAAGAGTGCCATCCATGTGTATTCCAGTGTCCGTTTCAATTCGGCTGTGAAGTGTTTGTGTTACTGAACAGCGAATGTGATTGTAGCACACCACATCTTCAAATATAGCCTACAGCTTGCTTCAAACCCAATGCAAAAATGCGACACCAAAACCAAACCAGTGATGGGTTTGTCGACGAAACGAAGCTTTGGACGTCATTGATCACATGCTTTTGGTCATACGAAACTAATTCAAACCACTGTGCTGATGGTAAACTGCTTCACATTTTTGACGCATGCTCCGAAGCTTCGGGATCAAGCCTAACATCACAATGTTCTGTGCTATCGGCTAGGGGCCATAGCCCTCAAGCTCGCCCCTAGCCAATAGCCCTCAAGCTCACCCCTAGCCAATAGCACAGAACATAGTGATGTTACGCTTGATCCCGAAGCTTCGGGGAATGCGTCAAAAATGTGAAGCGGTTTAATTCAATGCACTTTGCCAATGCCCGTTTCGTTTGACCAAAATCACATGATCAATGACGTCCTTCGCTTCCTTTCGTCAGACAAATTAATCACTGCTTTGGTTTTGGTATCACATTTTTGCATTGGGTTTGAAGCAAGCTGTAGGCTATATTTGAAGATGTGGTGTATTACAATCCCATTAGCTGTTTGGTAACAAACACTTCACGGCCGAATTGAAACGCACTTTGAAATACACATGGATGACTCTTATTGAGTCTTCATACATTTTTTGGCAACATGCTTCAACGGAACAAAAATCAGACACCAAAACCAAACCAGTGACATGGTGGTCTGACGAAACAAAGCTTTGGACGTCATTGAGCACATACTTTTGCTCAGACGAAACAAGCATCGGCACAGTGCTTTGAATTTAACTGCTTCACATTTTTGACGCATGCTCTGAAACTTCAGGATCAAGCATAACATCACTATGTTCTGTGCCATCGGCTAGGGGCGAGCTTGAGGGCTATTGGCTAGGGGCAAGCTTGAGGGCTATCGCCCCGATCTAATAGCACAGAAGTGTGATGTTCCGAAGCTTCGGGATGAAGCGTAACATGCGTTGAAAACGTGAAGCAGTTTAATTCAAAGCATTGTGCCGATGCTAGTTTCCTATGACCAAAAGCATGTGATCAATGACCTCCAAAGCTTCGTTTCGTAAGACAAACATGTCACTGGTTTGGTTTGTGTCGGATTTTTGCATTGGGTTTGAAGCAAGCAGTAGGCTATATTTGAAGATGTGCTACAAGCACATTCGGTGTCAGTAACAAACTTCACGGCCGAATTGAAACTCACAAGAACACTTATTTATCCTTCATACATTTTTAGGCATCGAGTTTGTGAGGAATATTGAGTAAGAAAGAATGATACTTCAGTCAGTAACCTTCACTGTAGCCTTATATTTTTATTACGATAAATGCATGTAACATTGTAATGTTTTACCGACTATCTTTTATTACAACAATAAAACACAATACGTAATGGGTAACACTAATAGCCGCTTTGACAATCGAAGCCGAGCCAACACGCACCATTCACAATTTGTACATTTTAGGATATTATCGCTAACTGGCAACTGAGCGAACTTCAGCTGAATAACTCACTCACTCAGTAGGCTAGATACCATTGCTTTTGAAATTCAGAAGGTTACATTAATTATGAGCGATTGTTTTATTTCAGGGAGGCTAACCTCCATGCCGCTCTATCTGTTTTTTCCTTACTATTGTAAGCGCATGCGCACTTGCTATAATCACGAGTCAGGCCGATCTCAAAAGCAGTGGTAGCTAGCCTACTGAGTGAAAGTCAGTTATTCAGCTGAAGTTTGCTCAGTTGCCAGTTAGCGATAATATGCTAAAATGTACAAATTATGGGAATGGTGCGTGTTGGCTCGACTTCAGATTGTCAAAACAGCTATTCGTATTATCTTTTATTACAACAATAAAACACGTAATAGCTAAGTCGTTAACCCATTACAATAATGTTACATGAATTTAATTGATTGTCCTGTAATCACAGCTTAGGCCGATCACGACTCAGGCTGATTACACGTCAGGCCAGTCTGCGATACTGCAGATGGATGCTATTGGAAGTGTTTGGGTTAATGAACAGGGAATGTGATTGTAGCACACCACATCTTGAAATATAGCCGACAGCTTGCTTCAAACCCAATGCAAAAATGCGACACCAAAACCAAACCAGTGACGCGTTTGTCGAATGAAACAAAGCTACGGACGTCATTGATCACGTGCTTTAAGTCATACGAAACGGGCATTGGCAAAGTGCATTGAATTAAACCGCTTCACATTTTTGACGCATTCCCCAAAGCTTCGGGATCAAGCGTAACATCACTGTTCTGTGCTATTGGCTAGGGGCAAGCTTGAGGGCTATTGGCTAGGGGCGAGCTTGAGGGCTATCGCCCCGAGCTGATAGCAAAAAACAGTGATGTTATCCTTCAAACCGAAGCTTCGGACCATGCGTCGAAAACGTGATGCAGTTTAATTCAAACCACTGTGCCGATGCTCGTTTCTTCTGAACAAAAGCCTGTGATCAATGACGGCCGAAACTTCGTTTCGTCAGAGAAACGCGTCACAGGTTTAGTTTTGGTGTCGCATTGGGTTTGAAGCAAGCTGTAGGCTATATTTCAAGATGTGCTACAAGCACATTCGGTGTCAGTAACAAACTTCACAGCTGAATTGAAACTGTCATCCATGTGTATTTCACTTATTGAGCCTTCATCCAAAGCTTCGGGATAACCCTAATTGCCAAAAAATGTATGAAGGCTCAATAAGTGCCATCCATGTGTATTCCAGTGTCCGTTTCAATTTGGCCGTGAAGTGATTGTGTTAATGAACAGCGAATGTGATTGTAGCACACCACATCTTCAAATATAGCCTACAGCTTGCTTCAAACCCAATGCAAAAATCAGACACCAAAACCAAACCAGTGACGTGTTGGTCTGACGAAACGAAGCTTCGGATGTCATTTATCACATGCTTTTGGTCATATGAAACTAGCATCGGCAAAGTGCTTTGAATTAAACTGCTTCACATTTTTGACGCATGCTCCGAAGCTTTGGGATCAAGCGTACCATCACTATGTTCTGTGCTATTGGCTAGAGGCGAGCTTGAGGGCTATCGCCCCTAGCCGATAGCAGAGAACATAGTGATGTTACACTCCATCCCGAAGCTTTGGACCATGCGTCGAAATCGTAAAAGCACTGTACCGATGCTCGTTTCTTATGACCAATAGCATGTGATCAATGACGTCCAAAGCTTCATTTCATCAGACAAACGCGTCACTGGTTTGGTTTTGGTGACGGATATTTGCATTGGGTCTGAAGCAAACAGTAGGTTATATTTGAAGATGTGCTACACGCACATTCGGTGTCAGTAACAAACTTCACGACCGAATTGAAACTCACAAGAACACTTATTTATCCTTCATACATTTTTAGGCATTTTGAGTTTGTGAGGACTATTGAGTAAGAAAGAATGATACTTCAGTCAGTAACCTTCACTGTAGCCTTATATTTTTATTACGATACAATCAAATAAATTAATGTAACATTATTGTAATGTTTTACCGACTATCTTTTATTACAATAAAACACTTAATACGTAATGGGTAACACTAATAGCCGCTTTGACAATCTGAAGCCGAGCCAACACGCACCATTCACAATTTGTACATTTTAGGATATTATCGCTAACTGGCAACTAAGCGAACTTCAGCTGAATAACTCACTCACTCAGTAGGCTAGATACCATTGCTTTTGAAATTCAGAAGGTTACATTAATTATGAGCGATTGTTTTATTTCAGGCTGGCTAACCTCCATGCCGCTCTATCGGTTTTTTTCCTTCCTATTGTAACGCATGCGCACTTGCTATAATCACGAGTCAGGCTGATCTCAAAGGCAATGCTATGTAGCCTACTGAGTGAAAGTCTGAGAGTTATTCAGCTGAAGTTTGCTCAGTTGCCAGTTAGGGATAATATGCTAAAATATACAAATTATGTGAATGGTGTGTGTTGGCTCGACTTCAGATTGTCAAAAAACTATTAGCTATTCGTGTTATCTTTTATTACAACAATAAAACATGTAATAGCTAAGTCGATAACACATTACAATAATGTTACATGAATTTAATTGATTGTCCTGTAATCATGGCTTAGGCCAATCACGAGGCTGATTACGTCAGGCCAGTCTGTGATACTGCAGATGGATGCTATTGGAAGTGTTTGGGTTAATGAACAGGGAATGTGATTGTAGCACACCACATCTTCAAATATAGCCTACAGCTTACTTCAAACCCAATGCAAAAATGCGACACCAAAACCAAACCAGCGACGCATTTGTCTAATGAAACAAAGCTACGGACATCATTGATCACATGCTTTAGGTCAAACGAAACCAGCATCGGCACAGTGTTTTGAATTAAACCGCTTCACATTTTCGACGCATGGTCCGAATCTTCGGGATCAAGCGTAACATCACTATGTTCTCTGCTATTGGCTAGGGGCAAGCTTGAGGGCTATTGGCTAGGGGCGAGCTTGAGGGCTATCACCCGAGCCGATAGCAAAAAAGTGATGTTACGTTTCAAACCGAAGCTTCGGACCATGCGTAGAAAACGTGATAGTTTAATTCAAAGCAATGTGCCAATGCTCGTTTCTTCTGAACAACAACGTGATCAATGACGTCCAAAGCTTCGTTTCGTCAGACAAACGCGTCACAGGTTTAGTTTTGGTGTCGCATTTTTGCATTGGGTTTGAAGCAAGCTGTAGGCTATATTTGAAGATGTGCTACAAGCACATTCGGTGTCAGTAACAAACTTCACAGCTGAATTGAAACTCTAAAATAGACATGTATGATACACTTATTGAGCCTTCATACATTTTTTGGCATCATGCTTAAACGGAACATAAATTTGACACCAAAACCAAAGCAGTGACGTGTCTGACGAAACGAAGCTTTGGACGTCATTGATCACATGCTTTTGGTCATACGAAACAAGTGCTTTGAATTAAACTGCCTCATGTTTTCGACGCATGGTCCAAAGCTTCGAGATCAAGCGTAACATCACTATGTTCTGTGCTATTGGCTAGGGGCGAGCTTGAGGGCTATTGGCCAGGGGCGAGCTTGAGACTTCATCCCGAAGCTTCGGACCATGCGTCGAAAACGTAAAGCAGTTTAATTAAAAGCACTGTGCCGATGCTCGTTTCTTATGACCAAAAGCATGTGATCAATGACGTCCGAAACTTCTTTTCCTCAGATAAACTTGTCGCTGGTTTGGTTTAGGTGTAGGATTTTTGCATTGGTTTTGAAGCAAGCTGTAGGCTACATTTGAAGATGTGCTACAAGCACATTGGGGGTCAGTAACAAATTTCACGGATTAATTGAAACTCACCGTCTTCCATGTGTATTTCACTTTTATTGAGCCTTCATCCAAAGCGTCGGGATAACCCTAGTTGCCAAAAAAAATGTATGAAGGCTCAATAAGTGCCATCATGTGTATTTCAGTGTCTGTTTCAATTCGGCCGTGAAGTGTTTGTTACTGAACTTTGAATGTGATTGTAGCACACTACATCTTCAAATATAGCCTACAACTTGTTTCAAACCCAATGCAAAAATGCGACACGAAAACCAAACCAGTGATTCGTTTGTCTGGCGAAACGAAGCTTCAGACGTCATTGATCACATGCTTTTGATCATACGAAACTAGCATCGGCACAGTGCTTTGAATTAAATCGCTTCACATTTTTGATGCATGCTCTGAAGCTTCGGGATCAAGCCTAACATCAACATGTTCTGTGCTATCGGCAAGGGGCGATAGCCCTCAAGCTCGCCCCTAGCCAATAGCCCTCAAGCTTGCCCCTAGGCAATAGCACAGAACATAGCGATGTTACACTTGCTCCCGAAGCTTCGAAGCATGCGTTGAAAATGTGAAGCGATTTAATTCAAAGCACTGTGCCGATGCTTGTTTCGTATGACCAAAAGCATGTGATCAATGACATCCGTAGCTTCATTTCGTCAGACAAACGAGTCACTGGTTTGGTTTTGGTGACGCATTTCTGCATTGGGTTTGAAGCAAGTTGTAGGCTATATTTGAAGATGTGGTGTGGTACAATCACATTCGGTGTCAGTAACAAACTTCACAGCCGAATTGAAACTCAACTCTAAAATACACATGGATGACACTTATTGAGCCTTCATACATTTTTTGGCATCATGCTAAAAACGAAACAAAAATTTGTTAACCTGCCAATTTACAATCCCGGAAATGACAGCATAACGACGGTGTAATTTTAGGAACTTTCCTGTAATTTCCACAAGTATGCTGTACCTAAGAGGAAATTAATGGGAAATGACAGCCTGAATTTAAAAATTACAACATAACGACAGCTAATATCTTGTTATTTCCTCTAGAAAGTATGCTATACCTCCACATATTTATTGTGTAAGAACCGATAAATTTATGGAAACAGAAAATTAAAAACGACTTCCGGAAATTAGGCCATAACAGAAAATGTTTTCATTTACATTTTAGTCATTTGGCAGACGCTGTTATCCAGAGCGACATACATTAGTGCATTTTCAAACTAGGATAAATATTTTGTAATATTTTTGTTAATATTTTTACAAAAGTCCTGCAGCGTAGCTGGCAGGCACCTGCAGCGGACCTGGCAGGTATATCACCCAGAGAGAGGCTGTACGGTGCGTAGCAGATTGCAGGTAGCAGGCTGTTTGTGGTAGGAGTGTTTGTTGGGGTATTTGTTTTGTGGGCCCAACCAGTATTGCGTTTTATTATAACTGTTTTAACTTCTTATTAACATGGTTCAACTCTAATTTACTTTTTATATTATGTCTTTCTATGTCTTATGTAAAGCACTTTGAGTTGCCTTGTGTATGAAATGTGCTATACAAATAAACTTGACTTGACTAGGACAAAGTGCATTAAAACAACCCTAAAAGGTAAATACGGTTTCAAGCACCAGGCGTAGTCAGTATGATTATTATTTTTTTTTTAAAACAAACACTTGGACAAGGATTGAGAAGAACACAATCAAGGGAGGTCACAAGGAGGTAGGGAGGGGTGGAGAGAGGTGCAGCTTGAAGAGGTGAGTCTTCAATCTGCACTTGAAGGTGGTCAGACTGTTGTTCTGACCTCCACGGGGAGCTCATTCCACCACCGTGGGGCCAGGACAGACAGACGTCAAGACCGGGTGCTAGTATGAAGTGGGCGGGGTACCAGTCGTCCTGAGGAGGCGGAACGCAGGGATCTGGTAGGTGTGTACGGTCTGATGAGCTTTTGGAGGTATGGAGGGGCTGATCCTCGGACTGCCTGGAAGGCGAGCACCAATGTTTTGAATTTGATGCAAGCCATCACAGGTAGCCAGTGGAGGTGCCTCTTGCCTGGATTGAGCTTCAGATGGTGGTTGTCCATCCAGCTCTGGATGTCTCAGGCAAGCGGAGATGCGGGCGTGGTGAGGAGGAGAGAAAGAGTTGAGTATCATCAGCATAGCAGTGGTAAGAAAGACCATGAGCAGTGATAACAGGGCCAAGGGATTTGGTGTAGGTGGATAAAAGGAGGGGACCAAGGACTGAGCCCTGGGGGACTCCTGCGGTAAGGGGACGGGGTGCCAATACTTTACCAGCCCAGGCAACCTGGGAGGAGCGCTCCGAGAGGTAGGACTCAATCCAGGCCAGGCCCGAGCCGCCGATCCCCGCTGCAGACAGGGACAACAGGAGGATGGAGTGATCTACGGTGTCGAAGGTGGCAGAGAGGTCTAGGAGTATTAGCACAGAGGAGAGGGAGGCTGTCCGAGCTGCGTGAAGCATCTCGCTGACGGAGAGGAGTGCGGTCTCCGTTGAGTGGCCAGGTCTGTAGTTTTGGATGTTGGAGGGGTCCAGCGTGGGTTTTTTCAGGATCGGGGTGGTGTGGGCTCTCTTGAAGGATGAGGGTATGCAGCCAGAGGTCAGGGAGGAGTTCACCAGGGAGGTCACAAATGGGAGGATATCTGGGGTGATTGCCTGGAGGAGAGATGAAGGGATAGGTTCGAGGGCACAGGTAGTGGGGCGATGGGAGAGTAGGAGGTGGGATACATCAGTATCAGACAGGGGAGAAAAGGTGGAGAAGGGGTGGGGGGGGAGACGGAAGGGGTAGAGAGGAGGAGTGGGGAAAACAGTGTCCATGAAGGGAGGGGGAGTGGGGAAACAGGGGGGGGGGGGCATAGAGAGTGGGGCTGAAGGAGCTGCGGATGTCTGATCTTATCAAAGAAGTCTGCGAAGTCATCTGCAGTGAACGAGGATTGAGGAGCAGGAGGGGATTTGCTGAGGGAGGAGTAGATAGAGAACAATTGACGGGGGTTAGAACTGTATTTCTGAATTTTAGTATGATAGTAAGTTACCTTGGCAGCGGTGACTGCTGTAGAGGACGCCGCTAGGAGAGACTGGTAGGAGGAGAGGTCTGATGCGTCTCTGGATTTCCTCCACATCCTCTCTGCGGTGCGAAGACCAGCCCTGGAGGTGCGCAGGGCATCAGACATCCACGGACAGGGAGGAGATGGGTGTGTGGGCCTAGAGACAAGAGGGCAGAGAGAGTTAAGTGATGTGGAGAGAGCTGTGAGCAGGGTATCGGATGCAGAGTAGATGGGGAGTTGAGAGAAGGATTTGAGAGGGGGGAGGGAAGCAGTGAAACAGGGAGCAAGAGAGGAGGGCGAGAGGGAGCAGAGGTTACGGCGGACAGAGATAGTGGGGGTGGGGGGGGGGGGGCAGTGTGGAACAAGAGGAAGAGAGAAAGAAATTAAGTGGTGATCAGAGGTGTGCAGAGGGGTAACAGTGAGATCAGAGCAGGGGCTGTTCCTCTGGAAGACCAGGTCTAGGAGGTTGCCAGCCTTGTGGGTAGGGGGGGGGGCGGGTTGGAGGGTGAGGACAAAGGAGCGGAGAAGTGGTAGGAAGGCTGCAGACTGGGAGGCATCTAGATGGATGTTAAGTCTCTCAGGAGGATCAACGAGGTGCCGTCCTCTGGGAAGGAGCTGAGCAGAGTGTTGAGCTCATCGAGGAAGCACCCCAGGGGACCTGGAGGGCGATAAACAAGTATAATGTACAAGTTAATAGGGTGGTTGATTAACACAGAGTGGTATTCAAAACTTGTAATAGATATATCAGAGAGGGGGAACATAGAGAATGACCATGAGGGGGAGAGTAGCAAACCAGTACCACCTCCGCGACCAGACGGCCGGGGGGTGTGAGAGGAGGAGGAGAGGGCAGCGGGAGTTGCCATGTTGTCCGGTGTGATCCAGGTTTCGGTGAGGGCGAGAAACTGGAGAGACAGGAAGGAGGCATAGCCGGAGATGAAGTCTGCTTTCCGTGTGGCAGACTGGCAGTTCCAGAGCCCCCCTGCGACGGTGAAGTTCTCGCAGGGAGTCAGCGAGGGGTAGCGGAGGTTGGACAGGTTGTGTCGCCGTGGAGGGCCATGTCGTTGGAAGCGGGTTCTAAAAGGGGGAGCAGACGGATAGGGAGAACACATAAACTGGGATGTTCTTTGAAATGCACACAGCTGATTGCAACTTGCTAACAGCTGTGAGAGATACTTCGCAAGCACGGACAGATAATTACTACCAAATAAAAAGCACAATAACGCGAAACAGCCTAGTCAATCTAACAATCTAATAAACAGCCAATCGCGGAACAAACACAAACTAGCAATGCAAATAATATGATCAGCGTTCAACAAGGTCTAATTAAAATCACGCAAACTGCGGCTAGAATGCTTAAAAACGCTATACCGCCACAGTTGTCTTGTAAAAACATATATAGGCGAAAGAAAGACCTTAATTTAAAACATGGCTTATGATAGAGGAATAATTGGGCTATAGCATTTTATTTCTTCGAATGTAGGCCTACCTAGTGCATAGGCCTACAGTTGAATGTGCCTCAAGCGGATATCGTGGATAAAATAATGTGAATAGAAAATAACACAATTCAATTGGTTAAAATATTGGTTTTATTCATACAATTCCATATACAAAGCATAAGTAATTCCGATATATATCAGATCTGTTTTGTCCATACATTCAATTCATTTAATTTATTACATTGGTGCATTAGTGTGGTTTCACGTGCCATTACATTGTTAATGTAATAAGTCTGCATGTAAGAGCTATGTGCATTGCATAGTTGGAGATTCAGAGAATGGCTTACAGTAAAGTAGCCTACACGATCCCGTTCCTCTGCTTCTGTGTCTGAGTGCTTTATTATGATTTCTAAACTACCATCAGCTAGGCTACACAACAGGATCATGTAGCATGACACAGATCGGGAAATTATGAAGTTTCCTCATAGTTATACTGTTCAACAAACTGGGAAACATAGGAACATCACCGCAACTACTTTTCAACACAATGGGCTGGAAAACGTTTTAACAGAACATCCATGATTGGGACCGCTACAGACAAGCATAGGCGGAAATCCGGGGGGGGACGGGGGGGACACGACCCCCCCATCCTGGGAAAAATATGATTTGTCCCCCCCAATATATCACTGTAAACATAACTATGTAATTTAAATAATATTAATAATAAGAAATGAAAGGACTTGTGCTGATTATAGACACGTAATAGCGCGTTCTTAAGTTTCAAAAGATTGCGACCCCCTTCCCTTGGCCTCACAATGATTTGATCCACTGCACCCCCCCAGCCCTCAGCAGTGGCACATGATACAGTGCGTGTGTGAAAAGGAATCTGACAGTGACAGAGTCTGTCGTTGGTGGCTGACCTCGAGTAAGTAGTTAGTTCAAACAAAGGATATGTTAGACATTTCTTTACTTCAAACACATTTATAATCGTCACCAGTCTTCATTTTCGCTTTATTGAATTACAGGTCACTTTATGTTAGCTAGCGGTTAGCTGACGTTTGCTAGCTAGCTACAGTAACATCAACCAGTGTTTGCAGCTGTTTGAATTAGAGTCAATGAGAGAAGCTAGAAAAGCAATGTAATGTTCTTAGCTGGCAAGGTGACAGAGCGTTCGTGTCTACCGTCTGAAAGGCACTCAATGCACATAGTTAATCCAGTCAATCGCACCATAGCGATTTAGTTTTATGTTGGCAGGGTTCATACACACACAATAGCTGAACTTGCAGAGCTAGCGAGCAAAACGATGGAGCAAACTAAAGCTAACATTAGCTAGCCACCTACAGCACTACTTTTGGTGTCCCCCTCAGGAATTGTTCTTGATAAAATATCATGTAATTGTCCCCCCCAAAGTTGATATCAGATTTTCGCCCCTGCAGACAAGGGACAATGAACCCAGCCATGGCCCACCCCAACCCTCATCCTGACCGAACCCCAACCCTAGGGTTTTTCTCAAATCATTTTTTGAAGGAGTTAAATTGGAGATTAGTTAGCCAGAATCAAGTGTAGTGCAAAGTGGTCCGATGCGTGAGTGGTGCTAGTCACCAGTAAAAGACTCGGCCCCATTTCAGGTCTGTTGGCCTCAGACCACCGCCCTGCGTGCTGTCCAAGTGGACCCAGAGAGGCTGGCTACTCACCCATCTCCACTCAAGCAATCTTTGTTAACACCGCAAGGTAGCCCAACTGCCCGAGTGGAGTCTGCGAGGTCTCATCTTGGGGCATACTCCAGTCTCCCCTAGGCCGGTTGCGAAAAATACGCAACTAACCTAGTTAACCTTTAAGATGAAAGCAAGTGCCAGTGTGTTAGGGTGTTAGCAGAACCTGCCCTGCGCCGATGGGTACCTGCAAGGTCCCGGGAGAATTAAAGCACCTGAGCCAGCTGCGAAGCAATCGCTGCCTCCCAGGTAACGCCAACCTCCACTCTGCGACACTGATACCAACAGCCAACTTAAGGAGGGAGCCAGAGCCCAGTTACCAAGAGCCCCAAGAAGGCTGCGCCAGCCACGAACAAATCGTTGCCTCACATACTTCTCAAGACCCTCGGATCCTGTGCCCAAACAGACCGTTACGTTAACACCGCCAGGTATCCCAGTCTGCTTAACCAAGGTCCTGGAGCTACCGTGCATTACGGCAGCCCCAGGCGGCCCTGGGTGGAGGTCACAATCCAGCGGACAACTTCCCTACCTGCTCCAGCCGAGTATACACTCGGCCCTGGAACCCTTCGGGAAGCTATCAAGCTTCTACTGGATTTGACCCCGCCAGGAGGCACGACATTCCAGCGGATTGTTTTTGGAAAAACGAAACAATCAACCTTCTACTGGAAGCGCCCCCCTCCGTTGGGTTTTGGAAGGCTGGCTGTCTAGGGTCCTGATTTGATCAACTTCTCATGTTCATGGTGTCGTGTACCAAGTGAATTTTACAGAGAAAAAAAAGAAGAGGAATCCTACAAAGAAATCTGTGATCTTTCCAACGCAAAAAACAGTTTGTTTCTCGCTTTTGTAGTTTTTGAGATATTAATGTTTAAAGTTGAAAGCGTAAGTCCCATGGAGCTTATAGGTATATTCATGCAAATTCAATCCAGCCAATCAATCTGAGTTTAGGTACAATGTTCAATTCATGGGGCTCCCTGTGTTTTCTCTGAAAAGTCTTATTTGATCAGCTCATTCTGGATAAGATGCTTTGGCCTAGTTGTCTAAATCGTGTTTTTCCATGTGTGAGGTCAGTGGTTCAATCCCACCTTGGTAACAAAGGCTAAATTAATTTTCAACAAAACTATTTAATGATCTTTTTACATTAACCAACATCTTTTTATTGCAAAGCTTAAGAAATTTCACAAAATTAATCGTTCATTGTTTCACTTTTTGAAAGTATTAAAACCAGTTAATGCATCTGGGCAATATTTTAAAATGCACTTGACCTTTGCGTTGTGGCTGTGGACGTACATTGTGTAGCCTATTTGGCAAAAATAGTATCTGAATAAGTTTAATTTGAATCACTATTAGTTTAATCGCTACTGTGCAGCCTAAATGGAATGAAGCAGAAGCCGGTTCAAATAATTACACAATCATATGCAAGCTGGATCCTTCAACTACACTGTCTTTTTTATGACCATATTGATAAATGAGACCCAATGTCTGGTACTGAAAGACAAAAGTCTTATTTGGTCTTCTCATTTCTGATGAACTGCTTTGGCCAAGCAGTCAAAACCATGCTTTTCCATATGCAAGGTCAGTGGTTCGATCCCCGCTTGGTACCAAATGCAAAATTAATTTTTGACAAACGGTACTAATGGGTTTGATCTCTCAGAGAGGAACGACATTCCATCAGATTAATTCTTCACTTTCAAAAACCAATTTTTATCCGAATGGAAGCTCAACCACCCAAGTCGAATTTTAGGCTGGCTGGCTGTCTAGGGTCCTGATTTGACCAAATTCTTGTTCATGGTGTCGTGTACCAAATGAATTTTACAGAGAAAATACAGAAGAGGAATCCTATAGAGAAATCTGCGATCTTTCCAACGCAAAAAACGGTTTGTTTCTCGCTTTTGTAGTTTTTGAGATATTAATGTTTAAAGTTGAAAGCGTAAGTCCCATGGAGCTTATAGGTATATTCATGCAAATTCAATCCAGCCAATCAATCTGAGTTTAGGTACAATGTTCAATTCATGGGGCTCCCTGTGTTTTCTCTGAAAAGTCTTATTTGATCAGCTCATTCTGGATAAGATGCTTTGGCCTAGTTGTCTAAATCGTGTTTTTCCATGTGTGAGGTCAGTGGTTCAATCCCACCTTGGTAACAAAGGCTAAATTAATTTTCAACAAAACTATTTAATGATCTTTTTACATTAACCAACATCTTTTTATTGCAAAGCTTAAGAAATTTCACAAAATTAATCGTTCATTGTTTCACTTTTTGAAAGTATTAAAACCAGTTAATGCATCTGGGCAATATTTTAAAATGCACTTGACCTTTGCGTTGTGGCTGTGGACGTACATTGTGTAGCCTATTTGGCAAAAATAGTATCTGAATAAGTTTAATTTGAATCACTATTAGTTTAATCGCTACTGTGCAGCCTAAATGGAATGAAGCAGAAGCCGGTTCAAATAATTACACAATCATATGCAAGCTGGATCCTTCAACTACACTGTCTTTTTTATGACCATATTGATAAATGAGACCCAATGTCTAGTACTGAAAGACAAAAGGCTTATTTGGTCTTCTCATTTCTGAAGAACTGCTTTGGCCAAGCAGTCAAAACCATGCTTTTCCATATGCAAGGTCAGTGGTTCGATCCCCGCTTGGTACCAAATGCAAAATTAATTTTTGACAAACGGTACTAATGGGTTTGATCTCTCAGAGAGGAACGACATTCCATCAGATTAATTCTTCACTTTCAAAAACCAATTTTTATCCGAATGGAAGCTCAACCACCCAAGTCGAATTTTAGGCTGGCTGGCTGTCTAGGGTCCTGATTTGACCAAATTCTTGTTCATGGTGTCGTGTACCAAATGAATTTTACAGCGAAAATACAGAAGAGGAATCCTATAGAGAAATCTGCGATCTTTCCAACGCAAAAAACGGTTTGTTTCTCGCTTTTGTAGTTTTTGAGATATTAATGTTTAAAGTTGAAAACATAAGTCCCATGGAGCTTATAAGTAAATTCATGCAAATTGAATCCAGCCAATCAATCTGAGTTTAGGTACAATGTTCAATTCATGGGGCTCCCTGTGTTTTCTCTGAAAAGTCTTATTTGGTCAGCTCATTACGGCTAAACTGCTTTGGCCTAGTTGTCTAAATCGTGCTTTTCCATGTGTGAGGTCAGTGGTTCAATCCCACCTTGGTAACAAAGGCTAAATTCCTTTTCAACAAAACTATTTAATGATCTTTTCACATTAACCAACATCTTTTTATTGCAAAGCTTAACTCTATAGGCTTTGGCCCCCTAGTGGTGGGACGTATCCGTCTACATTTTTTATAGTGTTCATATTTCTCTTGAATTCTAAATTAAAGCGTTAATAAAACACGGAACTTTCGATGCAAATTTGTTAAAAACAGTCACAGCCTGCGAACACATTCGTTTATATGCTTATCAGCTCTCAGGTTACACTACAGAGCCATAAAGCAGCAGGGTGCTAATAGCCCAACCCACTTTTTTTATTTGTTTACAGCCTTCACCTCGCCGCAGTCACAGGCAATAAAATGCGTATCACAAAAGCTCTTGGTACCATTTCAACACGCTAAAAAATCAAGATCCGATTCAGGAACAATTGTATATTATTGAAAAGTTGTATAAATAAACATTAGGTGTTTTTTTCCCGTGCTCACTTCAGTATGCATACAACCGATATACTTCCGGTTTTGTATAAATACATTTTATTTTCTACAAATTCTCTTGATAAACATGTTTAAGCAACCAAATACGATACCTGGTTATGCAGTTATAACCCTTTTCTGAAGAATCCTCAACGTTTTTTCGTAACCCATTTATCCATTATCCAGGAAAGTCTCAATTTCCACAGTGCGTACCCTTCGCTTTTGCGTTTGTACTACGTTACTACCGTTGCGTAAAAGCATTACTAGACTGCTACAGGAATGATCTAACGTAAAACACGTAGATTATCTTCTACGAGGGTTCCTGCCCTTTCAAACGAAGTAAAATATGTCATATTCAAGCGACTGTGAACGGCGCTGTATCCACGCGTAAAGACAGCCCATAGGGCAATCGGCTGTGCGCTCCTGACTTGTTTACAGCATCACATGACGCCTGTGGCCATTTTGACTGAGTTTATCATGAAGGGGATGGGCTGGATTGCTGTTACAATTACGTTTGCAGTCTATCCCGATGTATTTAGCAATGTGTAGCTTTTTTTGTGAGCTGAAAAAACGTCACAGACCAGTCTTTCTCTGTACGCAGACATGGGCAGCTGTATGATGCAATTGCGCTGGTGATGTCTTTGCTGCTTCAAAGTTTACGATTATTTTATACATTTATACGCGAACGTGGCAATCAACGGTGGAAAGAAGAGCGCTTATTTCATGGTTGCTCTGGTTTTGGAGGTGAAGAAGTGTCCCAGAGGCGAAGAAGTCTGTGTTCTGGCAGAGCAATGACTCTGGCATGGACCCGTGCCTGGACATGTAAGTGTTTTTAAAAATATATAATACAAATGATTATTATTATTATTATCATCATAATCATCAACAGTATGGAGCGCTATTATCTAGAGTATTTTTAGTTTGGTGATAAATGGATTCTCGCAGGAGTTCGCTAGTTAGCTTCTATGGCGTCACAGGCTGGTAAGGAGCGCCTGCTCTTTGTTTGTTTTCTAGTTCATTCGCAGTTTCTTTTTGCAGCAACCAACACAAGGGCTAGTTGTTGAATTTACGCATGAAACGACATCCATTCTCAGTACTTTATTTCACGGTTCAGTCAAGACATTACAGCATTATAATAATGTAATTTAGTTCGTGCAAGCTGACAAACTAATTCATAAATCCTAGTTAGCTACGATTGCTAATTATGTTGGAGCTAATATCAGACGTACTGTGGATGTAAGATTTTTTAATGTATATACGTATATATATATAATATATATATATATATATTATATATATATTATATATATGTGTGTGTGTATATATATATATATATATATATATATATTATTTTTTTTATAAAATAAAACATTTTTTTCCACTTAATTGTAATACTTGCCATATGTCTTTTTGAGATAATTTGTGTTCTCATTTTTTAGTGATTCTACTTAGTAATGTACTTGAATCTGTCTTTTTCAGGGAGGACAGTGAAGACACCCCTCCCCCACCTGACACCTCTGTCGTAGGAGGTGGTAACAGACAGGTTTGCCAAATAGTGATGTATAATTCATTACTTTTGCTGTAAAATGTCAAGTTGAAGGCTTGTTATAGATAAACCTGTTATTCTGCTGGCTTATGGGGCTCTGGTAAATCTAACTTTGAAGTACAGTGCCATTTTAAATGTAAAGCAGATTGGTTGGATAACATTAGGGTAAGTAATCCTTTTCGGAGAGGTATTTGGGCACTTTTGGGCACGCTTTGTAAGAGAATACCCTCATACACATAAACACAAAACATGTGTAGGTTAATTTTCTTCACATTCTGTATTACAAAAAATGTTTTAAAAGAAAAATAAAGTTTTCTGATGATTGACATGCCTAGACAGAAAGATATGCACATGTTTTATATTTGGAGACGTTCGGATAAATATTGGGACACTGGGCACAGTTTTGGAAAAATTACCAATGGATAAGGAAAGCCTGTAGATATCTTTACCAAATTCTATACACAAGTGGACAACATATCAGTGCACTAGTGTAAGGAATTCTGGCTTGCTCCAGTACTTTGAAGTTGAAATATTCAGTGCTAGACTGTAAAAACACAAGGCGTTTTGTACTTTTTTTTGTTTTTTTATGTGTATTATGTATAAACTGTATGTGACCATTTTTACATAAATTTATTCTGATGCAAATTTCTGAATGGTACAAGCCTCTTCTTTCATTGAAACTTTCAACCATGGATGTGCAGTGAAGAGTTTTTGAGATATTGGCACTTAATTGACACTAGTAAAAACTAGGCGAAAATTGGGCCAAATGGGCCAAAGTAAATAGGGTTAAGAAATATCAGAAAATGAATCGTTCATTGTTTCACTTTTTGAAAGTATTAAAACCAGTTAATGCATCTGGGCAACATTTTAAAATGCACTTGACCTATGCGTTGTGGCTGTGGATGTACATTGTGTAGCCTATTTGGCAAAAATAGTATCTGAATAAGTTTAATTTGAATCACTATTAGTTTAATCGCTACTGTGCAGCCTAAATGGAATGAAGCAGAAGCCGGTTCAAATAATTACGCAATCATATGCAAGCTGGATCCTTCAACTACACTGTCTTTTTTATGACCATATTGATAAATCAGACCCAATGTCGAGTACTGAAAGACAAAAGTCTTATTTGGTCTTGCCATTTCTGTTAAACTGCTTTGGCCAAGCAGTCAAAACCATGTTTTTCCATATGCAAGGTCAGTGGTTCGATCCCCGTTTGGTACCAAAGGCAAAATTCGTTTTTGACAAATGATACTAATGGGTTTGATCTCTCAGAAAGGAATGACATTCCATCAGATTAGTTCTTCACTTTCAAAAATCAATTTTTATCTGAATGGAAGTTCAACCACCCAAATCGTATTTTAGGCTGGCTGGCTGTCTAGGGTCCTGATTTGACCAACTTCTTGTTCATAGTGTCATGTACCAAATTAATTTTACAGAGAAAAAACAGAAGAGGAATCCTACAGAGAAATCTGCGATCTTTCCAACGCAAAAAACGGTTTGTTTCTCGCTTTTGTAGTTTTTGAGATATTAATGTTTAAAGTTGAAAGCGTAAGTCCCATGGAGCTTATAGGTATATTCATGCAAATTCAATCCAGCCAATCAATCTGAGTTTAGGTACAATGTTCAATTCATGGGGCTCCCTGTGTTTTCTCTGAAAAGTCTTATTTGATCAGCTCATTCTGGATAAGATGCTTTGGCCTAGTTGTCTAAATCGTGTTTTTCCATGTGTGAGGTCAGTGGTTCAATCCCACCTTGGTAACAAAGGCTAAATTAATTTTCAACAAAACTATTTAATGATCTTTTTACATTAACCAACATCTTTTTATTGCAAAGCTTAAGAAATTTCACAAAATTAATCGTTCATTGTTTCACTTTTTGAAAGTATTAAAACCAGTTAATGCATCTGGGCAATATTTTAAAATGCACTTGACCTTTGCGTTGTGGCTGTGGACGTACATTGTGTAGCCTATTTGGCAAAAATAGTATCTGAATAAGTTTAATTTGAATCACTATTAGTTTAATCGCTACTGTGCAGCCTAAATGGAATGAAGCAGAAGCCGGTTCAAATAATTACACAATCATATGCAAGCTGGATCCTTCAACTACACTGTCTTTTTTATGACCATATTGATAAATGAGACCCAATGTCTAGTACTGAAAGACAAAAGTCTTATTTGGTCTTCTCATTTCTGATGAACTGCGTTGGCCAAGCAGTCAAAACCATGCTTTTCCATATGCAAGGTCAGTGGTTCGATCCCCGCTTGGTACCAAATGCAAAATTAATTTTTGACAAACGGTACTAATGGGTTTGATCTCTCAGAGAGGAACGACATTCCATCAGATTAATTCTTCACTTTCAAAAACCAATTTTTATCCGAATGGAAGCTCAACCACCCAAGTCGAATTTTAGGCTGGCTGGCTGTCTAGGGTCCTGATTTGACCAAATTCTTGTTCATGGTGTCGTGTACCAAATGAATTTTACAGAGAAAATACAGAAGAGGAATCCTATAGAGAAATCTGCGATCTTTCCAACGCAAAAAACGGTTTGTTTCTCGCTTTTGTAGTTTTTGAGATATTAATGTTTAAAGTTGAAAGCGTAAGTCCCATGGAGCTTATAGGTATATTCATGCAAATTCAATCCAGCCAATCAATCTGAGTTTAGGTACAATGTTCAATTCATGGGGCTCCCTGTGTTTTCTCTGAAAAGTCTTAT
Source organism: Synaphobranchus kaupii (assembly GCA_029718625.1). Lineage (NCBI taxonomy): Eukaryota > Metazoa > Chordata > Actinopteri > Anguilliformes > Synaphobranchidae > Synaphobranchus > Synaphobranchus kaupii. The sequence continues at coordinate 3,808,229 of JAINUF010000026.1, forward strand.
TTGATCAGCTCATTCTGGATAAGATGCTTTGGCCTAGTTGTCTAAATCGTGTTTTTCCATGTGTGAGGTCAGTGGTTCAATCCCACCTTGGTAACAAAGGCTAAATTAATTTTCAACAAAACTATTTAATGATCTTTTTACATTAACCAACATCTTTTTATTGCAAAGCTTAAGAAATTTCACAAAATTAATCGTTCATTGTTTCACTTTTTGAAAGTATTAAAACCAGTTAATGCATCTGGGCAATATTTTAAAATGCACTTGACCTTTGCGTTGTGGCTGTGGACGTACATTGTGTAGCCTATTTGGCAAAAATAGTATCTGAATAAGTTTAATTTGAATCACTATTAGTTTAATCGCTACTGTGCAGCCTAAATGGAATGAAGCAGAAGCCGGTTCAAATAATTACACAATCATATGCAAGCTGGATCCTTCAACTACACTGTCTTTTTTATGACCATATTGATAAATGAGACCCAATGTCTGGTACTGAAAGACAAAAGTCTTATTTGGTCTTCTCATTTCTGATGAACTGCTTTGGCCAAGCAGTCAAAACCATGCTTTTCCATATGCAAGGTCAGTGGTTCGATCCCCGCTTGTTACCAAATGCAAAATTAATTTTTGACAAACGGTACTAATGGGTTTGATCTCTCAGAGAGGAACGACATTCCATCAGATTAATTCTTCACTTTCAAAAACCAATTTTTATCCGAATGGAAGCTCAACCACCCAAGTCGAATTTTAGGCTGGCTGGCTGTCTAGGGTCCTGATTTGACCAAATTCTTGTTCATGGTGTCGTGTACCAAATGAATTTTACAGAGAAAATACAGAAGAGGAATCCTATAGAGAAATCTGCGATCTTTCCAACGCAAAAAACGGTTTGTTTCTCGCTTTTGTAGTTTTTGAGATATTAATGTTTAAAGTTGAAAGCGTAAGTCCCATGGAGCTTATAGGTATATTCATGCAAATTCAATCCAGCCAATCAATCTGAGTTTAGGTACAATGTTCAATTCATGGGGCTCCCTGTGTTTTCTCTGAAAAGTCTTATTTGATCAGCTCATTCTGGATAAGATGCTTTGGCCTAGTTGTCTAAATCGTGTTTTTCCATGTGTGAGGTCAGTGGTTCAATCCCACCTTGGTAACAAAGGCTAAATTAATTTTCAACAAAACTATTTAATGATCTTTTTACATTAACCAACATCTTTTTATTGCAAAGCTTAAGAAATTTCACAAAATTAATCGTTCATTGTTTCACTTTTTGAAAGTATTAAAACCAGTTAATGCATCTGGGCAATATTTTAAAATGCACTTGACCTTTGCGTTGTGGCTGTGGACGTACATTGTGTAGCCTATTTGGCAAAAATAGTATCTGAATAAGTTTAATTTGAATCACTATTAGTTTAATCGCTACTGTGCAGCCTAAATGGAATGAAGCAGAAGCCGGTTCAAATAATTACACAATCATATGCAAGCTGGATCCTTCAACTACACTGTCTTTTTTATGACCATATTGATAAATGAGACCCAATGTCTGGTACTGAAAGACAAAAGTCTTATTTGGTCTTCTCATTTCTGATGAACTGCTTTGGCCAAGCAGTCAAAACCATGCTTTTCCATATGCAAGGTCAGTGGTTCGATCCCCGCTTGTTACCAAATGCAAAATTAATTTTTGACAAACGGTACTAATGGGTTTGATCTCTCAGAGAGGAACGACATTCCATCAGATTAATTCTTCACTTTCAAAAACCAATTTTTATCCGAATGGAAGCTCAACCACCCAAGTCGAATTTTAGGCTGGCTGGCTGTCTAGGGTCCTGATTTGACCAAATTCTTGTTCATGGTGTCGTGTACCAAATGAATTTTACAGAGAAAATACAGAAGAGGAATCCTATAGAGAAATCTGCGATCTTTCCAACGCAAAAAACGGTTTGTTTCTCGCTTTTGTAGTTTTTGAGATATTAATGTTTAAAGTTGAAAGCGTAAGTCCCATGGAGCTTATAGGTATATTCATGCAAATTCAATCCAGCCAATCAATCTGAGTTTAGGTACAATGTTCAATTCATGGGGCTCCCTGTGTTTTCTCTGAAAAGTCTTATTTGATCAGCTCATTCTGGATAAGATGCTTTGGCCTAGTTGTCTAAATCGTGTTTTTCCATGTGTGAGGTCAGTGGTTCAATCCCACCTTGGTAACAAAGGCTAAATTAATTTTCAACAAAACTATTTAATGATCTTTTTACATTAACCAACATCTTTTTATTGCAAAGCTTAAGAAATTTCACAAAATTAATCATTCATTGTTTCACTTTTTGAAAGTATTAAAACCAGTTAATGCATCTGGGCAATATTTTAAAATGCACTTGACCTTTGCGTTGTGGCTGTGGACGTACATTGTGTAGCCTATTTGGCAAAAATAGTATCTGAATAAGTTTAATTTGAATCACTATTAGTTTAATCGCTACTGTGCAGCCTAAATGGAATGAAGCAGAAGCCGGTTCAAATAATTACACAATCATATGCAAGCTGGATCCTTCAACTACACTGTCTTTTTTATGACCATATTGATAAATGAGACCCAATGTCTAGTACTGAAAGACAAAAGTCTTATTTGGTCTTCTCATTTCTGAAGAACTGCTTTGGCCAAGCAGTCAAAACCATGCTTTTCCATATGCAAGGTCAGTGGTTCGATCCCCGCTTGGTACCAAATGCAAAATTAATTTTTGACAAACGGTACTAATGGGTTTGATCTCTCAGAGAGGAACGACATTCCATCAGATTAATTCTTCACTTTCAAAAACCAATTTTTATCCGAATGGAAGCTCAACCACCCAAGTCGAATTTTAGGCTGGCTGGCTGTCTAGGGTCCTGATTTGACCAAATTCTTGTTCATGGTGTCGTGTACCAAATGAATTTTACAGAGAAAATACAGAAGAGGAATCCTATAGAGAAATCTGCGATCTTTCCAACGCAAAAAACGGTTTGTTTCTCGCTTTTGTAGTTTTTGAGATATTAATGTTTAAAGTTGAAAGCGTAAGTCCCATGGAGCTTATAGGTATATTCATGCAAATTCAATCCAGCCAATCAATCTGAGTTTAGGTACAATGTTCAATTCATGGGGCTCCCTGTGTTTTCTCTGAAAAGTCTTATTTGATCAGCTCATTCTGGATAAGATGCTTTGGCCTAGTTGTCTAAATCGTGTTTTTCCATGTGTGAGGTCAGTGGTTCAATCCCACCTTGGTAACAAAGGCTAAATTAATTTTCAACAAAACTATTTAATGATCTTTTTACATTAACCAACATCTTTTTATTGCAAAGCTTAAGAAATTTCACAAAATTAATCGTTCATTGTTTCACTTTTTGAAAGTATTAAAACCAGTTAATGCATCTGGGCAATATTTTAAAATGCACTTGACCTTTGCGTTGTGGCTGTGGACGTACATTGTGTAGCCTATTTGGCAAAAATAGTATCTGAATAAGTTTAATTTGAATCACTATTAGTTTAATCGCTACTGTGCAGCCTAAATGGAATGAAGCAGAAGCCGGTTCAAATAATTACACAATCATATGCAAGCTGGATCCTTCAACTACACTGTCTTTTTTATGACCATATTGATAAATGAGACCCAATGTCTGGTACTGAAAGACAAAAGTCTTATTTGGTCTTCTCATTTCTGATGAACTGCTTTGGCCAAGCAGTCAAAACCATGCTTTTCCATATGCAAGGTCAGTGGTTCGATCCCCGCTTGTTACCAAATGCAAAATTAATTTTTGACAAACGGTACTAATGGGTTTGATCTCTCAGAGAGGAACGACATTCCATCAGATTAATTCTTCACTTTCAAAAACCAATTTTTATCCGAATGGAAGCTCAACCACCCAAGTCGAATTTTAGGCTGGCTGGCTGTCTAGGGTCCTGATTTGACCAAATTCTTGTTCATGGTGTCGTGTACCAAATGAATTTTACAGAGAAAATACAGAAGAGGAATCCTATAGAGAAATCTGCGATCTTTCCAACGCAAAAAACGGTTTGTTTCTCGCTTTTGTAGTTTTTGAGATATTAATGTTTAAAGTTGAAAGCGTAAGTCCCATGGAGCTTATAGGTATATTCATGCAAATTCAATCCAGCCAATCAATCTGAGTTTAGGTACAATGTTCAATTCATGGGGCTCCCTGTGTTTTCTCTGAAAAGTCTTATTTGATCAGCTCATTCTGGATAAGATGCTTTGGCCTAGTTGTCTAAATCGTGTTTTTCCATGTGTGAGGTCAGTGGTTCAATCCCACCTTGGTAACAAAGGCTAAATTAATTTTCAACAAAACTATTTAATGATCTTTTTACATTAACCAACATCTTTTTATTGCAAAGCTTAAGAAATTTCACAAAATTAATCATTCATTGTTTCACTTTTTGAAAGTATTAAAACCAGTTAATGCATCTGGGCAATATTTTAAAATGCACTTGACCTTTGCGTTGTGGCTGTGGACGTACATTGTGTAGCCTATTTGGCAAAAATAGTATCTGAATAAGTTTAATTTGAATCACTATTAGTTTAATCGCTACTGTGCAGCCTAAATGGAATGAAGCAGAAGCCGGTTCAAATAATTACACAATCATATGCAAGCTGGATCCTTCAACTACACTGTCTTTTTTATGACCATATTGATAAATGAGACCCAATGTCTAGTACTGAAAGACAAAAGTCTTATTTGGTCTTCTCATTTCTGATGAACTGCGTTGGCCAAGCAGTCAAAACCATGCTTTTCCATATGCAAGGTCAGTGGTTCGATCCCCGCTTGGTACCAAATGCAAAATTAATTTTTGACAAACGGTACTAATGGGTTTGATCTCTCAGAGAGGAACGACATTCCATCAGATTAATTCTTCACTTTCAAAAACCAATTTTTATCCGAATGGAAGCTCAACCACCCAAGTCGAATTTTAGGCTGGCTGGCTGTCTAGGGTCCTGATTTGACCAAATTCTTGTTCATGGTGTCGTGTACCAAATGAATTTTACAGAGAAAATACAGAAGAGGAATCCTATAGAGAAATCTGCGATCTTTCCAACGCAAAAAACGGTTTGTTTCTCGCTTTTGTAGTTTTTGAGATATTAATGTTTAAAGTTGAAAGCGTAAGTCCCATGGAGCTTATAGGTATATTCATGCAAATTCAATCCAGCCAATCAATCTGAGTTTAGGTACAATGTTCAATTCATGGGGCTCCCTGTGTTTTCTCTGAAAAGTCTTATTTGATCAGCTCATTCTGGATAAGATGCTTTGGCCTAGTTGTCTAAATCGTGTTTTTCCATGTGTGAGGTCAGTGGTTCAATCCCACCTTGGTAACAAAGGCTAAATTAATTTTCAACAAAACTATTTAATGATCTTTTTACATTAACCAACATCTTTTTATTGCAAAGCTTAAGAAATTTCACAAAATTAATCGTTCATTGTTTCACTTTTTGAAAGTATTAAAACCAGTTAATGCATCTGGGCAATATTTTAAAATGCACTTGACCTTTGCGTTGTGGCTGTGGACGTACATTGTGTAGCCTATTTGGCAAAAATAGTATCTGAATAAGTTTAATTTGAATCACTATTAGTTTAATCGCTACTGTGCAGCCTAAATGGAATGAAGCAGAAGCCGGTTCAAATAATTACACAATCATATGCAAGCTGGATCCTTCAACTACACTGTCTTTTTTATGACCATATTGATAAATGAGACCCAATGTCTGGTACTGAAAGACAAAAGTCTTATTTGGTCTTCTTATTTCTGATGAACTGCTTTGGCCAAGCAGTCAAAACCATGCTTTTCCATATGCAAGGTCAGTGGTTCGATCCCCGCTTGGTACCAAATGCAAAATTAATTTTTGACAAACGGTACTAATGGGTTTGATCTCTCAGAGAGGAACGACATTCCATCAGATTAATTCTTCACTTTCAAAAACCAATTTTTATCCGAATGGAAGCTCAACCACCCAAGTCGAATTTTAGGCTGGCTGGCTGTCTAGGGTCCTGATTTGACCAAATTCTTGTTCATGGTGTCGTGTACCAAATGAATTTTACAGAGAAAATACAGAAGAGGAATCCTATAGAGAAATCTGCGATCTTTCCAACGCAAAAAACGGTTTGTTTCTCGCTTTTGTAGTTTTTGAGATATTAATGTTTAAAGTTGAAAGCGTAAGTCCCATGGAGCTTATAGGTATATTCATGCAAATTCAATCCAGCCAATCAATCTGAGTTTAGGTACAATGTTCAATTCATGGGGCTCCCTGTGTTTTCTCTGAAAAGTCTTATTTGATCAGCTCATTCTGGATAAGATGCTTTGGCCTAGTTGTCTAAATCGTGTTTTTCCATGTGTGAGGTCAGTGGTTCAATCCCACCTTGGTAACAAAGGCTAAATTAATTTTCAACAAAACTATTTAATGATCTTTTTACATTAACCAACATCTTTTTATTGCAAAGCTTAAGAAATTTCACAAAATTAATCGTTCATTGTTTCACTTTTTGAAAGTATTAAAACCAGTTAATGCATCTGGGCAATATTTTAAAATGCACTTGACCTTTGCGTTGTGGCTGTGGACGTACATTGTGTAGCCTATTTGGCAAAAATAGTATCTGAATAAGTTTAATTTGAATCACTATTAGTTTAATCGCTACTGTGCAGCCTAAATGGAATGAAGCAGAAGCCGGTTCAAATAATTACACAATCATATGCAAGCTGGATCCTTCAACTACACTCTCTTTTTTATGACCATATTGATAAATCAGACCCAATGTCTGGTACTGAAAGACAAAAGTCTTATTTGGTCTTGCCATTTCTGTTAAACTGCTTTGGCCAAGCAGTCAAAACCATGTTTTTCCATATGCAAGGTCAGTGGTTCGATCCCCGTTTGGTACCAAATGCAAAATTAATTTTTGACAAACGGTACTAATGGGTTTGATCTCTCAGAGAGGAACGACATTCCATCAGATTAATTCTTCACTTTCAAAAATCAATTTTTATCTGAATGGAAGTTCAACCACCCAAATCGAATTTTAGGCTGGCTGGCTGTCTAGGGTCCTGATTTGACCAAATTCTTGTTCATGGTGTCGTGTACCAAATGAATTTTACAGAGAAAATACAGAAGAGGAATCCTATAGAGAAATCTGCGATCTTTCCAACGCAAAAAACGGTTTGTTTCTCGCTTTTGTAGTTTTTGAGATATTAATGTTTAAAGTTGAAAGCGTAAGTCCCATGGAGCTTATAAGTAAATTCATGCAAATTGAATCCAGCCAATCAATCTGAGTTTAGGTACAATGTTCAATTCATGGGGCTCCCTGTGTTTTCTCTGAAAAGTCTTATTTGGTCAGCTCATTACGGCTAAACTGCTTTGGCCTAGTTGTCTAAATCGTGCTTTTCCATGTGTGAGGTCAGTGGTTCAATCCCACCTTGGTAACAAAGGCTAAATTCCTTTTCAACAAAACTATTTAATGATCTTTTCACATTAACCAACATCTTTTTATTGCAAAGCTTAAGAAATATCAGAAAATTAATCGTTCATTGTTTCACTTTTTGAAAGTATTAAAACCAGTTAATGCATCTGGGCAACATTTTAAATTGCACTTGACCTATGCGTTGTGGCTGTGGATGTACATTGTGTAGCCTATTTGGCAAAAATAGTATCTGAATAAGTTTAATTTGAATCACTATTAGTTTAATCGCTACTGTGCAGCCTAAATGGAATGAAGCAGAAGCCGGTTCAAATAATTACGCAATCATATGCAAGCTGGATCCTTCAACTACACTGTCTTTTTTATGACCATATTTATAAATCAGACCCAATGTCGAGTACTGAAAGACAAAAGTCTTATTTGGTCTTGTCATTTCTGTTAAACTGCTTTGGCCAAGCAGTCAAAACCATGTTTTTCCATATGCAAGGTCAGTGGTTCGATCCCCGTTTGGTACCAAAGGCAAAATTCGTTTTTGACAAATGATACTAATGGGTTTGATCTCTCAGAAAGGAATGACATTCCATCAGATTAGTTCTTCACTTTCAAAAATCAATTTTTATCTGAATGGAAGTTCAACCACCCAAATCGTATTTTAGGCTGGCTGGCTGTCTAGGGTCCTGATTTGACCAACTTCTTGTTCATAGTGTCATGTACCAAATTAATTTTACAGAGAAAAAACAGAAGAGGAATCCTACAGAGAAATCTGCGATCTTTCCAACGCAAAAAACGGTTTGTTTCTCGCTTTTGTAGTTTTTGAGATATTAATGTTTAAAGCTGAAAACGTAAGTCCCATGGAGCTTATAAGTAAATTCATGCAAATTCAATCCAGCCAATCAATCTGAGTTTAGGTACAATGTTCAATTCATGGGGCTCCCTGTGTTTTCTCTGAAAAGTCTTATTTGGTCAGCTCATTCTGGATGAGCTGCTTTGGCCTAGTTGTCTAAATCGTGCTTTTCCATGTGTGAGGTCAGTGGTTCGATCCCACCTTGGTAACAAAGGCTAAATTCATTTTCAACAAAACTATTTAATGATCTTTTCACATTAACCAACATCATTTTATTGCAAAGCTTAAGAAATTTCACAAGATTAATCGTTCATTGTTTCACTTTTTGAAAGTATTAAAAGCAGTTAATGCATCTGGGCAATATTTTAAAATGCACTTGACCTATGCGTTGTGGCTGTGGACGTACATTGTGTAGCCTATTTGGCAAAAATAGTACCTGAATAAGTTTAATTTGAATCACTATTAGTTTAATCGCTACTGTGCAGCCTAAATGGAATGAAGCCGAAGCCGGTTAAAATTATCACGCAATCATACGCAAGCTGGATCCTTCAACAACACGGTCTTTTTAATGACCATATTGATAAATGAGACCCAATGTCTAGTACTGAAAGACAAAAGTCTTATGTGGTCTACCCATTACAGTTAAACTGCTTTGGCCTAGCAGTCAAAACCTTGCTTTTCCATGTGTGAGGTCAGTGGTTCGATCCCACCTTGGTAACAAAGGCTAAATTCAGTTTCAACAAAACTATTTAATGATCTTTTCACATTAACCAACATCGTTTTATTGCAAAGCTTAAGAAATTTCACAAGATTAATCGTTCATTGTTTCACTTTTTGAAAGTATTAAAAGCAGTTAATGCATCTGGGCAATATTTTAAAATGCACTTGACCTATGCGTTGTGGCTGTGGACGTACATTGTGTAGCCTATTTGGCAAAAATAGTATCTGAATAAGTTTAATTTGAATCACTATTAGTTTAATCGCTACTGTGCAGCATAAATGGAATGAAGCAGAAGCCGGTTCAAATTATTACGCAATCAAACGCAAGCTGGATCCTTCAACTATACGGTCTTTTTTATGACCATATTGATAAATGAGACCCAATGTCTAGTACTGAAAGACAAAAGTCTTATTTGGTCTTCTCATTTCCGTTAAACTGCTTTGGCCAAGCAGTCAAAACCATGCTTTTCCATGTGCGAGGTCAGTGGTTCGATCCCCACTTGGTACCAAAAGCAAAATTTGTTTTTGACCAACGGTACTAATGGGTTGGATCTCACAGAGAGGAACGACATTCCATCAGATTAGTTCTTTACTTTCAGAAACCAATTTTTCTCCGACTGGAAGCTCAACCACACAAGTCAAATCTTAGGCTGGCTGGCTGTCTAGGGTCCTGATTTGACCAACTTCTTGTTCATGGTGTCATGTACCAAATTAATTTTACAGAGAAAAAACAGAAGAGGAATCCTACAGAGAAATCTGTGATCTTTCCAACGCAAAAAAAAAGGGGTTGTTTCTCGCTTTTGTAGTTTTTGAGATATTAATGTTTAAAGCTGAAAACGTAAGTCCCATGGACCTTATAAGTAAATTCATGCAAATTCAATCCAGCCAATCAATCTGAGTTTAGGTACAATGTTCAATTCATGGGGCTCCCTGTGTTTTCTCTGAAAAGTCTTATTTGGTCAGCTCATTCTGGATGAGCTGCTTTGGCCTAGTTGTCTAAATCGTGCTTTTCCATGTGTGAGGTCAGTGGTTCGATCCCACCTTGGTAACAAAGGCTAAATTCATTTTCAACAAAACTACTTAATGAACTTTTCACATTAACCAACATCTTTTTATTGCAAAGCTTAAGAAATTTCACAAGATTAATCGTTCATTGTTTCACTTTTTGAAAGTATTAAAAGCAGTTAATACATCTGGGCAATGTTTTAAAATGCACTTGACCTATGCGTTGTGGTTGTGGACGTACATTGTGTAGCCTATTTGGCAAAAATAGTATCTGAATAAGTTGAATTTTAATCACTATTAGTTTAATCGCTACTGTGCAGCCTAAATGGAATGAAGCAGAAGCCGGTTCAAATTATTATGCAATCAAACGCAAGCTGGATCCTTCAACTACACGGTCTTTTTAATGACCATATTGATAAATGAGACCCAATGTCTAGTACTGAAAGACAAAAGTCTTATTTGGTCAGCTCATTTCCATTAAACTGCTTTGGCCTAGCAGTCAAAACCTTGCTTTTCCATGTGGAAGGTCAGTGGTTCGATCCCCGCTTGGTACCAAAGGCAAAATTTGTTTTTGACAAATGGTACTACTGGGTTTGACCGCTCAGAGAGGAACGACATTCCATCACATTAGTTCTTTACTTTCAGGAACCAATTTTTCTCCGACTGGAAGCTCAACCACCCAAGTTGAATTTTAGGCTGGCTGGCTGTCTAGGGTCCTGATTTGACCAACTTCTTGTTCATGGTGTCGTGTACCAAATAAATTTTACAGAGAAAAAACAGAAGAGGAATCCTACAGAGAAATCTGTGATCTTTCCAACGCAAAAAACGGTTTGATTCTTTCTTTTGTAGTTTTTGACATATTAATGTTTAAAGTTGAAAGCCTAAGTCCCATGGGGCTTATTAGAAAAATTTATGCAAATTCCATCCCACCAATCAATCGGAGTTTAGGTACAATGTTCAATTCATGGGGCTCCCTGTGTTTTCTCTGAAAAGTCTTATTTGGTCAGTTCATTATGGATAAACTGCTTTGGCCTAGTCGTCTAAATCGTGCTTTTCCATGTGTGAGGTCAGTGGTTCGATCCCACCTTGGTAACAAAGGCTAATTTCATTTTCAACAAAACTATTTAATGATCTTTTCACATTAACCAACATCTTTTTATTGCAAAGCTTAAGAAATTTCACAAAATTAACCGTTCATTGTTTCACTTTTTGAAAGTATTAAAAGCAGTTAATGCATCTGGGCAATATTTTAAAATGCACTTGACCTAAAATAGTATCTGATTAAGCTGAATTTTAATCAGTATTAGTTTAATCGCTACTGTGCAGCCTAAATGGAATGAAGCAGAAGCCGCAAGCTGGATCCTTCAACTACACGGTCTTTTTTATGACCATATTGATATATATTGACACTCCTACTACCCCCTTCTAAAACAGACACAAACCCCACTTTCCCTACCACTGACACTCCTACTAACTCCTTCTAAAACAGACACAAACCCCACTCCCCCTACCACTGACACTCCTACTACCTCCTTCTAAAAGAGATGCAAACCCCACTTTCCCTACCATTGACACTCCTACTACCCCCTTCTAAAACAGACACAAACCCCACTTTCCCTACCACTGACACTCCTACTACCCCCTTCTAAAACAGACACAAACCCCACTCCCCCTACCACTGACACTCCTATTACCCCCTTCTAAAACAGGCACAAACCCCACTCCCCCTACCACTGACACTCCTATTACCCCCTTCTAAAACAGGCACAAACCCCACTCCCCCTACCACTGACACTCCTACTACCTCCTTCTAAAACAGACACAAACCCCACTCCCCCTACCACTGACACTCCTACTACCTCCTTCTAAAACAGACACAAACCCCATTTTCCCTACCACTGACACTCCTACTACCCCCTTCTAAAAGAGATGCAAACCCCACTTTCCCTACCATTGACACTCCTACTACCCCCTTCTAAAACATACGCAAACCCCACTCCCCCTACCACTGACACTCCTACTACCTCCTTCTAAAACAGGCACAAACCCAACTTTCCCTACCACTGACACTTTAAAAAAAATAAAAAAATAAAAAACATTTTTAATTACATTTTTTAATTAAAAAAACAAACATTTTGCGCTAACCCTAGGCCCTTGCGATAACCCTAGGCCCTTGCGCTAACCCTAGGCCCTTGCGCTAACCCTAGGCCCTTGCGCTAACCCTAGGCCCTTGCCCTAACCCTAGGCCCTTGCGCTAACCCTAGGCCCTTGCCCTAACCCTAGGCCCTTGCGATAACCCTAGGCCCTTGCGCTAACCCTAGGCCCTTGCGCTAACCCTAGGCCCTTGCGCTAACCCTAGGCCCTTGCGCTAACCCTAGGCCCTTGCCCTAACCCTAGGCCCTTGCGCTAACCCTAGGCCCTTGCCCTAACCCTAGGCCCTTGCGCTAACCCTAGGCCCTTGCCCTAACCCTAGGCCCTTGCGATAACCCTAGGCCCTTGCGCTAACCCTAGGCCCTTGCGCTAACCCTAGGCCCTTGCGCTAACCCTAGGCCCTTGCCCTAACCCTAGGCCCTTGCGCTAACCCTAGGCCCTTGCCCTAACCCTAGGCCCTTGGGATAACCCTAGGCCCTTGCGCTAACCCTAGGCCCTTGCGCTAACCCTAGGCCCTTGCCCTAACCCTAGGCCCTTGTGCTAACCCTAGGCCCTTGCCCTAACCCTAGGCCCTTGCGATAACCCTAGGCCCTTGCGCTAACCCTAGGCCCTTGCGCTAACCCTAGGCCCTTGCGCTAACCCTAGGCCCTTGCCCTAACCCTAGGCCCTTGCGCTAACCCTAGGCCCTTGCCCTAACCCTAGGCCCTTGCGATAACCCTAGGCCCTTGCGCTAACCCTAGGCCCTTGCGCTAACCCTAGGCCCTTGCCCTAACCCTAGGCCCTTGTGCTAACCCTAGGCCCTTGCCCTAACCCTAGGCCCTTGCGATAACCCTAGGCCCTTGCGCTAACCCTAGGCCCTTGCGCTAACCCTAGGCGCTAGCGCTAACCCTAGGCCCTTGCGCTAACCCTAGGCCCTTGCCCTAACCCTAGGCCCTTGCGCTAACCCTAGGCCCTTGCGCTAACCCTAGGCGCTAGCGCTAACCCTAGGCCCTTGCGCTAACCCTAGGCCCTTGCGCTAACCCTAGGCCCTTGCCCTAACCCTAGGCCCTTGCCCTAACCCTAGGCCCTTGCGCTAACCCTAGGCCCTTGCCCTAACCCTAGGCGCTAGCGCTAACCCTAGGCCTGCAACGACCCACAAGGACCACACGGGACCGCTACAACTCTGGCTCCACACCTAACCCCCACCCCACCCCTACACCCTGCCCTCCCTACCCAAACCCCACCCCTAACCACAACCTACCCAGACCTACCCACACACCTAACCCCTACCACTAACTGTAACCCCACCCCTAACCATAACCTACCCAGACCTACCCTCACACCCACCCCCACCCCTAACCATAACCTACCCAGACCTACCCTCACACCTACCCTCACACCCACCCCAACCCCTAACCATAACCTACCCAGACCTACCCCCTACCCTAACCCCATGCCTGCCCCCACACCCAACCCCATTCCCCAGCCCCACACCACGAGGGCCAGAGTGGAAGATGAAACCTTCCACCCCACACAACATCCCAGGTCGACCAGAAAGATCCAGGAATGGAACATCACGGTCAGAAAACCAAACATCATCTTAGGGGACTCCAACCTCTCCAGGATCCAGTCCTACTCCAGGGGGGATCTTCAGATTGACAGCTACCCTGGGGCAACATTCCAACATGCGGCGGGCCTCCTGGAAAAGACAGTGGTGGATCCCAAGGTACAGAGAGTCACCCTATCCTTTGGAATCAATAACAAGGACCAGCACCCAAAGAAAACAGCTATCAAGCAGTTGCAATATATGTTGAGGATGGCCAAAACCACCTTTCCATCAGCGGAGATCTGGATTCCACTCATCAATCACTCTGTGAACCTAGAACCCTGCCAGAGGTCCAACTTGGAAGAGATAAATGAACACATCCGCAGGAACATGCCCCATGTCCCTAAGCTTCCAGAGGAGGACTTCTGCACCGCACAAGATAACATCCACTGGACAGATAGGACAGCAACAAACATACTGAACCACTGGCTGCACCATTTAAACTGACAATCCCCACAAGCCCAAGCACAAACAGGGAGGGGAACAAAAACATTATACTATTGAGTAACAACTTTACACCTACAGAAGACCAATTTAAGCTGCTGGACAGGGGTCTGTCATTTATACCCACAGTAAATATCCACAGAAAACAAAAATAAACCCTCAAAGGACAAGTCCAGGAGTTCCACAGGAGACTGAAGCTGGCAGCTTTCTCTGAGGGAGCGGAAACCAGGGAACAGACACCTTTCACACCAAGATCCATCTGGAAACCCAGACCAGAACAAATCCCAGAAGAGATTACACAGATTATTAAAGAGGACAACACACTAATTAAGGCACTGAACCCACAAACCCACAAAGACCAAAACAACCTGGCTGAAAACAAGCAAATAATTATCAAACCAGCAGACAAGGGAAGCTGTTTTTGAAAAATGTCCCAAAATTCCAACTAATTATTTTAGGTATTTAGATGACATCTGGGGAACATGGACACATAGCTCAGAAGATTTCAAACACTTCATTCACTACCACAGAGAATTTAGGTGAGCACAAAGTAAAGGATTCAAAGATAGTTTGACTTGAAAAATGATGGTATAATCACTGAAAATAACCCCGATAGACTGTCGTCGTATTTTATTTGCTTTGGGCGCACTGTGGAGTGTTTAAGTGCGTTTGGTAGTGGATGCTACTAGTTTCCTTAGAGTTGCGCTAGCATTAGCAATGTGTGTATGTCCAAAAGAAGGGACAGCATGGAATTATCTGAAAATGGTTTCCATCAATCAACTACATCATGGGTAAGTCGTAATTGAGACATTATGTCCAAAATCCCGAACTATCCCTTTAATGGTCCGAAACGCCTTAAGACGTTCAAAATGGACGTCTTAACACGAACAAATTTGAAGTCTTCACACGAACAAATTTGACGTCTTAATGCGGACGTCGAAATGCAGGTTTTGGCCCAAACTGCGTTCCATATCTATTTGCTCAAATGGCCTTCCATACAAATTTGACGCCTTAAGACGCCGAACTACACGTTTTGGCCCAAACGGCGTTCCATAGTTAGTGACGTTTACATATTAACGCTCAATGGGCTGTACGCCACAGACAAACATGGCGGACGTTGAGGGAAGAGAGCTGAGACAGAATGACAGCGTTGCACACACTGAAGGTAAATGTCTGCTTTCAAATAATAAACGTTTCGTAACGGGGGATGTTATTTCCTGGGCTGTCTTGTGTTGGTTACAATGCTAAATTAGTATAGTATTGCTTACGGCAGTTGGCTAAAGCTAGATAGCTAGCAAGCAAAATAACGATGAGTCTGCTTAGCTAAACGTTTTGGTTGTGACTGTAGCTAGTCAGTTTGTTTGCTTTTTACATCTAATTTGCTTGTTAACTTTTGAGGTATAACGTTAGCAACGTGCTTGCTAGCTA
Organism: Synaphobranchus kaupii; assembly: GCA_029718625.1. Taxonomy (NCBI): domain Eukaryota; kingdom Metazoa; phylum Chordata; class Actinopteri; order Anguilliformes; family Synaphobranchidae; genus Synaphobranchus; species Synaphobranchus kaupii. Next base: position 3,823,831 of record JAINUF010000026.1, read on the forward strand.
AGTAAGTTAACATGAACTTCTAGGTGGCTGCTTTTTTGTTAGGCACGGAAACAAGCTAGCTATCTGGCATTCTTCACATGTTGTTTATTAGATTATTAACACGTTAGCATAAAACTACTGTAACGGTAATTTACACCGGCTAGCAGCAAACGTTAATTAGGTAGGTTCTAACATATCACATAAGTTAATGTCGTAATCACACTCTATTTTGAACTTCCATTTGCTTGCTCAGTAACTTACTTGTCAAATCGGTGTCAAGTTTAACGACGTATTATCTTTAAAAAAAGGTTTTCGTTTGTATTTTTAATTGCAGATGGAACAGAGTCAAAGAACCATGCTGTTGCACTTGCTAAAGTAAGTATTGTATTAGGTATCGTTACGTTTTTCGTGCAGTCTACTGTAAAAATCATGTTATGTGTGAAAATGCAGAAATTTAACCTGCTGAGCACTTTAGTAATGAAATAACCTGAATGTACTGATTAATTAGTAAGTAGGTAACAACAATAGCAAACCATCTCAACCAGAGTGAACATTCATAGCCACAAGTTATACATGTGCAGAGTTCACCTGACTTTTTCTGGTCAGGTTTATACAAAGCCATAAATATAATAATAATGAATTATGATTAACTGCCTCCTCTTTGAAGAATGAGGGGAAAGAGTTGACCAAAGAGGAGAAGCAGCGGCTGAGAAAAGAGAAGAAACAGCAGAAGAAAAACAAGAAAGATGACAAGAACCCTCCAGAGCCCCATACTGACAAGAAGCAATCAGTGCAGAAAGGTGTGCTTTAATTACAAACCCATGTTTCCCAGATAAAGAATCAAATGATAACAAGTCATCCTATATTTTGAAGTATATAGGCTCAAACAAAATCTGTAGTTTAAATTCCTGTTTATTTACATAATAATAATGTTTTAATAATTTTTAAATTAAAAACAAAATGTATATTTAATTGAGTTATAGCAGTCTTTTCATTATCATGATTGGGAGTTCCACTCCATTTGTCTGTTCTTGACTACACTTCAGGAAAGCTTACGCACAAATAAGTACAGTACTTGGCTTTTTGTGGGTTCTGACTGTTTTATCTGGTGCTGGTCACTAACGCCTATGCTGGCTGCAGTGGGAGATTTGCCTGCATCTGTAGACAAGCCGGCAAAGAGCAAGGCAGAGATCCGGGCGGAGAGACGGGGCCGGCAGGAAGCGGACCGCACCACTAGACAGGGCAAGAAAGGAGAACCCGGCCCACCGCCCTCCACTGCCCCGCCCAGAGCCCCGCCCAGAGCCCCGCCCAAAGCCCCGCCCAGCGATCTACAGCCAGGTAGGCTTACTTCATTTTTACCTATGTTTACACCTTTATCCAGAGTGTCTTGCTACACAGTACACAGTTTATGCAATGAGTTGGATAAATAATAGTGACCTGAAAAAAATTACTGCAAAACTAGCAAAATTCAGCTTCATTGTTAAAAAAAAAAAAAAAAAAAAAAGTAATGAGGTTTAGCGTGAGAGCGTTACGGTCTTGGGTAATGATGGTTAGCATGAGAGTGTTAGTCTTAGGGAGGATGGCGGTATTTCATTATATATTAATGGTGCATTATCCCACAATTTTTGTCAAAACTCTGCATGTTTTTCCTTTAAAAAGGTATATTGGTACTCGGTAAGGAAACATGGTATCTCTGCATCTCATAAATGGAGGAACCGATGGCCCACAGGGCTGCCTTACCGGGCCTGTTCACTGCACTTGTACAATCTAATGGTGTCTTTCACTATTTAATATTCTGGACTATACTGTATTTTAGCTGAACTTTAAATTGCAGGGCTCTAGAAAAAGAGACCGTGGTCTCAATGGTTCTTCTGCAGTTAAATAAAGGTAGTAAATAAAGGTAATGAATAAATGCATAAATAATTGAATAAATGTACACTTTTTCTGCAGTGGTGAAAAGGCTCCCAGAACACATTCAGGTTGATGATCCTGCTGTGGTGAAGAAACTGGCCAAGAAGTTAGAAAGGCAACAGGTGAGGCCCTGAATTAGACATGTTTGCATGTGCTGGTGTGTTAATGCGCATGTCAACACTGTACCATTGCCTGTAGGGGATGTTGGCTAAAGGTGAAAGGTTAGGGTTAGGCTTGTTTCAGCAGTATGCCTTCATCAGGGGTGCAGTGTAGTTTTTTATTTTTTATTATCTTATTTAATGAGCCGCTATTCAGGATCCTTTTTCGGGGGGTGCGAAACTCTTTCTGTCTTTATCTTTATTTCTCGCTCGTAGTCATCTAACGTTAGATTTCTGTTCGTCAATTTCTCTTGGCGTGTTGCATTGGGAAGCTGCTGAAGAACATTGACAGTACCACGTATGACGTCAGCGTTTTGACAAAAAACGTTTTTTTATGAAATACGAAAAATGTTGGGGGCGGGGCTCCTTTAAATATGATACTTTAAAAATACGTATGATCCAATGGTTCACATACTTTTTCCAACAAAGCATTTAATGTTGGATAATTTTGCTCAATAAATAAATTATAAAAGAATAATGTTTTTTGTTGAGCTGGGTTCACTTTATCGTGTTTTAGGACTTAGATGAAGATGTGATCACATTTTAGATCAAATTTATGCAGATATACAGAAAATTCTAGAGGGTTCTAGCACCACTGTATAGTGAGCACCACAATTCATTGGACAGTGACACAGTTTTTGTTATTTTGGTTCTGTACTACAGCACTTTGAGTTTGAAAGGATACAATGACAACCTGGTTGAAGTGCAAACTGTCGGCTTTAATTTGAGGGTATTTTCATCCTATCGGATGAACCGCTTAGAAATTATAGAACCTTTTGTACATAGCGCCCCCCCCCCCCCCAGTTTTGGGCATCAAAGAATATTAGTGTTTAACATAATGTAGAATAAAGTTATCATTTTTAATATTTGGTCACATATTCTTTGCATTCCATGACTTCCTGATGTTTGTGACCCAACAAAATCAAAAGACTCTTGATATTTAATTTTCTGGTACTCCTACAAGCGATAATATAAGAGATGGAGTGTGATTCCGAGCAGGAGGAACAATAAAAACACACCGATGTTGTAGAAGAAAATGCTGGGAGGCGCCGTATAGAAGCCAGCGGGTTACGGTTAGGATTCAGGCAGCAGCAGATTCACGCTGGCAGGCCCCAGCCGCTGCTCAAACGCCTCGGACCTCATCAAAGCTCACGTAGACCGCAATGCCCAGGTGCGCAACACATGCAAGTGTCCGTCAGCTTCACAACCAGCTACACAGCAGTACTAGGCCCACATTCAATTTAGAGGCAAACCATGTTCAGTGTAGTTAAAATCAAATGAGCACCAAGAGAATTAAAGTATAAAACACTGGATGACTGCTGTAGTGTGTGATTCTGCTCCTTGTTGCATTGGTCTGTGCTGCTGTAGTGTGTGATTCTGCTCCTTGTTGCATTGGTCTGTGCTGCTGTAGTGTGTGATTCTGCTCCTTGTTGCATTGGTCTGTGCTGCTGTAGTGTGTGATTCTGCTCCTCGTTGCATTGGTCTGTGCTGCTGTAGTGTGTGATTCTGCTCCTCGTTGCATTGGTCTGTGCTGCTGTAGTGTGTGATTCTGCTCCTTGTTGCATTGGTCTGTGCTGCTGTAGTGTGTGATTCTGCTCCTCGTTGCATTGGTCTGTGCTGCTGTAGTGTGCGATTCTGCTCCTCGTTGCATTGGTCTGTGCTGCTGTAGTGTGTGATTCTGCTCCTTGTTGCATTGGTCTGTGCTGCTGTAGTGTGCGATTCTGCTCCTCGTTGCATTGGTCTGTGCTGCTGTAGTGTGTGATTCTGCTCCTCGTTGCATTGGTCTGTGCTGCTGTAGTGTGTGATTCTGCTCCTCGTTGCATTGGTCTGTGCTGCTGTAGTGTGTGATTCTGCTCCTCGTTGCATTGGTCTGTGCTGCTGTAGTGTGTGATTCTGCTCCTCGTTGCATTGGTCTGTGCTGCTGTAGTGTGTGATTCTGCTCCTCGTTGCATTGGTCTGTGCTGCTGTAGTGTGTGATTCTGCTCCTCGTTGCATTGGTCTGTGCTGCTGTAGTGTGTGATTCTGCTCCTCGTTGCATTGGTCTGTGCTGTTTTTCAGATCCCGCTGAGGTCAGACTATGGCTACAAAGTTAGCCTGTTCTCCCATCTGCACCAGTACAGTCGCAAAGCCCCTCTCACTCAACACATCAGGTAAGCTCTGCACTAAGCCCCTCCCACTCAACACATCAGGTAAGCTCTGCACTAAGCCCCTCTCACTCAACACATCAGGTAAGCTCTGCACTAAGCCCCTCTCACTCAGCACATCAGGTAAGCTCTGCACTAAGCCCCTCTCACTCAGCACATCAGGTAAGCTCTGCACTAAGCCCCTCTCACTCAACACATCAGGTAAGCTCTGCACTAAGCGCCTCCCACTCAACACATCAGGTAAGCTCTGCACTAAGCCCCTCTCACTCAACACATCAGGTAAGCTCTGCACTAAGCCCCTCTCACTCAGCACATCAGGTAAGCTCTGCACTAAGCCCCTCTCACTCAGCACATCAGGTAAGCTCTGCACTAAGCCCCTCTCACTCAGCACATCAGGTAAGCTCTGCACTAAGCCCCTCTCACTCAACACATCAGGTAAGCTCTGCACTAAGCCCCTCTCACTCAGCACATCAGGTAAGCTCTGCACTAAGCCCCTCCCACTCAGCACATCAGGTAAGCTCTGCACTAAGCCCCTCTCACTCAGCACATCAGGTAAGCTCTGCACTAAGCCCCTCTCACTCAGCACATCAGGTAAGCTCTGCACTAAGCCCCTCTCACTCAGCACATCAGGTAAGCTCTGCACTAAGCCCCTCCCACTCAGCACATCAGGTAAGCTCTGCACTAAGCCCCTCTCACTCAGCACATCAGGTAAGCTCTGCACTAAGCCCCTCTCACTCAGCACATCAGGTAAGCTCTGCACTAAGCCCCTCTCACTCAGCACATCAGGTAAGCTCTGCACTAAGCCCCTCTCACTCAGCACATCAGGTAAGCTCTGCACAAAGCTAGCTTTTCATTTTCCTTTATTAACTGGGTACAGCCCCTGTCTGCCCGTCATTAAGGACTGTATTGTCTTGTGTTTGGGTAATTCCATCTCTAAGATGAATCAGCATGACACCCACTAGTGCTTTAGGAGTAAGAAAGGAATACGATTAGCATCCCTGAAGCATTATTTTGTTGAAAAATGATTTTGTTTAAAGGAAATGTTGCTAATTCATTACAGCCAGATATAAACTTTTCATACCATAGGAATCATATAATATTGATTTAATACAGTTCTCAACATCCGATTTGCACCAAACTCTTCAGACGGTTAAATCCCCCCATGAAATTTAATTAGTGTTTGATGTTGGCCATCTCATATCCTTGCATATCACATAGTACTACCACATTTTGACCACAAGATGGTGCCATTTCAAGTGGCCTGCCACTTTTCAATGAACTGGCTATGCATCCAGTTCATTCTCAACCAATAGAACACTGAGGTTAATTAACTTTTCAAGTTGTGCTCCTGATGGTTCTGGTTGGAATTTCAATCAATACGGAATAACCGATAGTTGAAATGGCACCAATGAGAATGAATTGGATGCATAGCCAGTTCATTGAAAAGTGGCAGGCCACTTGAAATGGCACCATCTTGTGGTCAAAAGGTGGTAGTACTACGTGATATGCAAGGATATGAGATGGCCAACTTCAAACACTAATTAAACTTCATAAGGGGATTTAACCATCACCATTTTCACTGTGCATATTTATAAATATATGAAGAAACGATAATCCAAGCCACAGCTTCTCATGTGTTGTCCCACATAGAGAACTTGCATTCTATGCTGTCTATATGGGTGGGATTGTAGTAGGGTTTGGGGGGTCCTAGGGTGTTATTTGACAATTTATATGGATTCCTCATGTCTGAAATGGTGCAAATTGGGTATTGAGAACTAAAATAAATCAATATTATATGATTCCTATGGCATGAAAAGGTTCTATCTGGATGTAATCAATTAGCAACATTTCCCTTAAACCACATAATTTTTCAACAAAATAATGCTGATCTTATTCCTTTCTTATCCCTAAGGCACTTTTCAGAGCAATATGTGATGGTGGGTGTTGAAATCCACCTTTCTGTGTCTGATGACTTTTTATCATCAAAAAGAGCTGGAAAGCAACTTCTGCAGTTAATGGAATGAGTCCATAGGCTTATAACATGGCTTATAACAGGGGTTATAACATGGCTTATAACATGGGTGCTGCATTGCATTCATGTGGCATAACACAATGCCTTCCAAATGTTTCCCCCCCTCATTTTGGCAAATTGAAATAAATATGTTTAAATGTTTTTGGCAGCATTCCCTCCATGGTGATCCACCCCTCCATCGTGCGGCTGGGGCTGCGGTACTCGCAGGGCATCGTGGCTGGGTCAAACTCGCGCTCCATCGCTCTGCTCCATGCCTTCAAACAGGTGCACATCCTTTTCAGACCACTTCAGTTCACATTAGTAAACCTCCCTGCATACCAATAGCATTATTTTATTATACAAGCACCTCTTGGCCAAGATTAAATAGCATGTCTTTTTATTGTACATTACATGGCCAAAATGATCCGGACGCCCCTTGGTCTGGGGCTATGGCCGCTTAGACGCCCCTTGGTCTGGGGCTATGGCCGCTTAGACGGCCCTTGGTCTGGGGCTTTGGCCGCTTAGTTCCAATGAAGGCAAATCTTAACGCTACAGCATACAATGACATTCTAGACGATTCTGTGCTTCCAACTCTGCATTGCATTTCAACACCAGCTGCCTGGTTTCCGTGCCAAAATTGAAATGTAAACGGGGGCTGATTGCATTTCGCTCTGTGGCCACTGCGTGCCGCACGGGACATGACAAAATTCAAAGCAATACTCGTGATTGTATTTATTTGACCTGCAAGTCCGGAGAAGTGCGAAGAAGTCCATGGTCCTCGGTTTAGTGTGTGTGGGTAGACACTCGGTTTAGTGTGTGTGGGTAGCCGAAGCTATCTTGCAAGTGAATCGATTACTTGAGAGATTATGCTGTTGGCCTAAATGAGAGTCCGGCGGTGGTGAATGAGAAGCTGGCTTGATTCGCTGAGGCTGGTAACTGTGCCTAGCATAGCTACCCACTGGATTAGCGACTGACTTGGCCAGTCACTAGCGGGTTACTCACATAGGCTACCTAGCCTGGTAACCCAGTGGATTAGTGACTGACTTGGCCAGTCACTAGCTGGTTACTCACATAGGCTACCTAACATAGCTACCCAGTGGATTAGCGACTGACTTGGCCAGTCACTAGCTGGTTACTCACATAGGCTACCTAGCCTGGTAACCCACTGGATTGGTGATTTTTTATTATTTTTATTTTTTTGTTACTATTTCTGACTTAACTTGTCTCATTTGCAGTTTGAGTCTGTAGTATCCACAAGGCAACAGTTGTTCAATTCAAGTGAAGGACTTAGGAAATCAGTTAACCATATTAAATTTGGCCCACTAGAAGCAATTTTCATCTAGGTCCTTACTAGTTAAGTGTCATATCTCAAAAACTATTCACTGCACATCCATGTTTTAAAGTTTGAATTGAAGAAGAGGCTGCCGGCTACATTTTTTTTTTTTTTGCATGTAGAAATGGTGCGTTTTATGCCCCATTGACTCTACAGGCAAAAAAGGCAATAAGTCACGCTGAGGTTTTTGGTTTTGGTTTCGTAAACTTGTGCCCGCTGAGTTTTATAGCTGGCATTTCTTTTATTCATCCTGTGCTGAAATTGGAGTATTCTGGCAAGTTCTGGTTGATCTCTCTTTTCTGGTAACTTCAATTTAACATCTGGTTTTAATGTCTTCCTTTTTGTAAATTATAAGCAGTGAGCCTACGTTCATTAATGAAAGTATTCCAATTACTCTGTGACGATTTTCTTGTAATAAAATTGTTTAATCTAAAGACCTGATTTAGACTTTGTTTTGACTTGTTGGTTGATCCACCAGGTTACTGTTCGACTGACCTATCAACGAATTCTGCAATTTAATTGATGATTGTCATTTTTAATAATAATTACTAAATTAAATATATTAAATATAATTAAATGTATGGTTGAGTGAGGGGTTTTAGCACACGATACCGCTTGTGTTCAGTATTCAGAGCGCTGGCATTTTAACAAGAGCGTTGAGTGTTACAACTGCTGGATTCAGAAAAATAAACGCATTTTTCCTTAAACCTCACTTCCCCGAAACTGTTCAAACAGACACATTCCTGTGACATAATCAGTGTATTGATCACCGCGTATGAATTGATGGTCTTTTTGCAGGTGATTCGAGACTACAACACCCCTCCAAACGAGGAACTATCCAGAGACCTTGTGAACAAACTAAAACCTTACATCAGGTATATCACTTCCACATGTATCTGTATGGAGTATGTCAATAACTAAAGCCTTACATCAGGTATATCACTTCCACATGTATCTGTATGGAGTATGTCAATAACTAAAGCCTTACATCAGGTATATCACTTCCACATATATCTGTATGGAGTATGTCAATAACTAAAGCCTTACATCAGGTATATCACTTCCACATGTATCTGTATGGAGTATGTCAATAACTAAAGCCTTACATCAGGTATATCACTTCCACATGTATCTGTATGGAGTATGTCAATAACTAAAGCCTTACATCAGGTATATCACTTCCACATGTATCTGTATGGAGTATGTCAATAACTAAAGCCTTACATCAGGTATATCACTTCCACATGTATCTGTATGGAGTATGTCAATAACTAAAGCCTTACATCAGGTATATCACTTCCACATGTATCTGTATGGAGTATGTCAATAACTAAAAAAGAACCCACAGTCCGGTAAGCCCCTATGGAAAAAGAATATGCTGGAGTATGTTGCATATGGGAGGTCAGTGGGATTAATATATAGTATATAGTCTACATATAGTCATCGAAACAGGGAAGAAACAGAACAAAGATTATGGGGGGTACAAATGAACAGGACATTGAAAATGAAGTTGTATAAACTGCTGTGTTTGGTTTTTATTTTCTTTCAGCTTTCTCAACCAATGTCGCCCTCTGTCAGCTAGTATGGGAAATGCAATTAAATACATGAAGAAGGAGATCTCCAACATCCCCAGTCACTGCAAAGAGGAAGAGGTGAGCAACAGGGTTTGACTGGGTTTGCTCGGCATGTTGAGAACACATCGCGGTCATTTATTGAGCTGATGCTCTTAGTGAATAACTGACAATCCCAACAAAGAGTAATTAGAAAGAGTAATTGGTTTGTGGCCTAATTTGTGAATATTAACCCCTAAAATAATGATGTTTGGTCACCAGAGGTGGAAAGTCCTGGACTTTCCGCCAGCTAACAACTTTTGAATAATATAAAACAGAATATGCACAGCAGACATTATCTTAATGCAGGCCAATGGACTGTTAGCATTTCAGTAAACTAAACATTCTAAAAATGATCACACACCAAGGTAAAGTACAATTTCTGTCTTTTCACTCAGATAGGGTTAGGGTTATGTGACATCAGAGAAATGAGACCCCTGTAATTAGAACATGAACTGTCTTGTAATTAAAAATTAGAATTTGGCAACGTGAGGAATCTGCGGAAGGCCCACAGGAGTTGGGCGTGTGATATATTGGTGTCTGACTCACGGTTAATCAGGCATCCCGTATCATACAGAAGAAAGCAAGCAATGTTGAATAGGACAGAATACATCATTTTATATAACCTGTAAAAATAAAATGCAATGATAATAATTTTGATACAAATATGTTAACTCTTCATTGGCTTTGCGGATTAATGGGGTTTATGGCTGTGCTTTAATCACAGGCTAAGGACAGACTGCTTGCGTGCATCGACAGCTACATCATAGAGAAGATTCAGCTGGCTGCCAAAGCCATTTCCAAATACGCCATTGAGAAAATCAGCGATGGCGATGTGATTCTGGTGTACGGATGGTAAGTTCATTAAACAGCCCAAGGAAGTGCAGTATAAAGTAGGACCACAGAGATTAATTCATTCTGTTGAGGGTCGTTGTCCTGTTTTTGTTGGCCTCCGTTTTATCTAATGTACACTGTTTTTGATGCATTGTGTTTTTATGTGTAATGGTATGTATATGCAAGTAATCCAATCTGGGGCGACCACAGGAAAGTAATATGTCCTCCAACTTGGATACAATGCATCTTGTAATCATCATGAATGCTTTTAATTGTACACTGAAGACTAGATAAATAAAATGGTCCACTCTTTACTTCAGCTCCTAAAAGTGCTCTACCACTGACGCCCTAAAAGTGCACTCTTAGGGTCTGTAATGATCAGGCTTATCCTGACCTTCTGACCCCTGCCTGACCAGCTCCTCTCTGGTGAACCACATCCTGTCAGAGGCGTTTGAGAAGGAGAGAAAGTTCCGGGTGATCGTTGTGGACAGCAGGCCTCGGCTGGAGGGTCGGGAGGCTCTGCGGAGGCTGGTGAAGAAGGGGATTCACTGCACCTACGTGCTCATCTCCACCCTGTCCTACATCCTGCCAGAGGTGAGCTGTGCCCTGCCAAAAACCTGCCTCTATTACCCACAATGCCCAGCCCTCATCCTGCCTCTTACCCACAATGCCCAGCCTCACCCTGCCTCTCTTACCCACAATGCCCAGCCCTCATCCTGCCTCTTACCCACAATGCCCAGCCTCACCCTGCCTCTCTTACCCACAATGCCCAGCCTCACCCTGCCTCTTACCCACAATGCCCAGCCTCACCCTGCCTCTTACCCACAATGCCCAGCCCTCATCCTGCCTCTTACCCACAATGCCCAGCCTCACCCTGCCTCTTACCCACAATGCCCACCCTCATCCTGCCTCTATTACCCACAATGCCCAGCCCTCACCCTGCCTCTTACTCACAATGCCCAGCCCTCATCCTGCCTCTTACCCACAATGCCCAGCCCTCACCCTGCCTCTTACTCACAATGCCCAGCCTCACCCTGCCTCTCTTACCCACAATGCCCAGCCTCACCCTGCCTCTTACCCACAATGCCCAGCCCTCATCCTGCCTCTTACCCACAATGCCCAGCCTCACCCTGCCTCTTACCCACAATGCCCAGCCCTCATCCTGCCTCTTACCCACAATGCCCAGCCTCACCCTGCCTCTTACCCACAATGCCCAGCCTCACCCTGCCTCTTACCCACAATGCCCAGCCCTCATCCTGCCTCTTACCCACAATGCCCAGCCTCACCCTGCCTCTTACTCACAATGCCCAGCCTCACCCTGCCTCTTTTACCCACAATGCCCAGCCTCACCCTGCCTCTCTTACCCACAATGCCCAGCCTCACCCTGCCTCTCTTACCCACAATGCCCAGCCCTCATCCTGCCTCTTACCCACAATGCCCAGCCTCATCCTGCCTCTATTACCCACAATGCCCAGCCCTCATCCTGCCTCTTACCCACAATGCCCAGCCTCACCCTGCCTCTTACCCACAATGCCCAGCCCTCATCCTGCCTCTTACCCACAATGCCCAGCCTCACCCTGCCTCTTACCCACAATGCCCAGCCTCACCCTGCCTCTTTTACCCACAATGCCCAGCCTCACCCTGCCTCTCTTACCCACAATGCCCAGCCCTCATCCTGCCTCTTACCCACAATGCCCAGCCTCACCCTGCCTCTTACCCACAATGCCCAGCCTCATCCTGCCTCTATTACCCACAATGCCCAGCCTCACCCTGCCTCTCTTAACCACAATGCCCAGCCCTCATCCTGCCTCTCTTACCCACAATACCCAGCCCTCATCCTGCCTCTCTTACCCACAATGCCCAGCCCTCATCCTGCCTCTCTTACCCACAATACCCAGCCCTCATCCTGCCTCTCTTACCCACAATGCCCAGCCCTCATCCTGCCTCTCTTACCCACAATGCCCAGCCTCACCCTGCCTCTCTTACCCACAATGCCCAGTCTCATCACGCTAATTTTGCTCCCATGTTTCCCCCCAGGTGTCGAAGGTGTTCCTTGGGGCGCATGCACTATTGGCCAATGGCTATGTGATGTCACGTGTGGGGACTTCCCAGATTGCCCTGGTGGCCAAAGCGTACAATGTTCCTGTGCTGGTGTGCTGTGAGACGTACAAGTTCTGCGAGAGAGTGCAGACCGACTCCTTCGTGTCCAACGAGCTCGGTACTGAGGTCTTCTGCATGCATGATGTCTGCTGCATGTTTAACTGCAGGTTTGCTAAAATACAGCCTTTAGTTATGGAGGCTGTCCTGCCTACTGCTGAACCCTAGCCGTTTTACTGTGGCGGTGCGTGATTAGCCGAACCCTGGCCGTTTTACTGTGGCGGTGCGTGATTGGCCGAACCCTGGCCGTTTTACTGTGGCGGTGTGTGATTGGCCGAACCCTGGCCGTTTTACTGTGGCGGTGCGTGATTGGCTGAACCCTAGCCGTTTTACTGTGACGGTGTGTGATTGGCCGCAGCGGCGGTTGGCACAGCACATTTCGAAGGAGAGCTTATGCTTGTTGGAAATCTCCTGAACTGACGGAGGTTGCTGCAGTGGTTAGGGTTAGAAAAATAAAATGAAGGCCTCTAATACGGTATGTGACAATATGGGCATGAGCTGACTCTTCTCTCGCTCGGTCTTATCCAGATGACCCGGATGACCTCATTGTGACACGTAAGGGGAAGACCCAACTGGAGCACTGGCAGGAAGTGAGGTCGTTGGGGCTGCTGAACCTTGTGTACGACGTGACTCCTCCGGACTTTGTGGACCTGGTGATCACAGACCTGGGGATGATCCCCTGCACTTCTGTACCTGTGGTTCTGAGGGTGAAAAACGTGGACCCGTGAGCTCACCCCATTCCCAGAATTCAGAGTTTGTGTGCGCATACTGTGTGTTCTCTGGCATGCAATAAACTCATTTAAACATATTATTTTTAATATAAATGTCTGCAGCCTTTTTTTCCTGGGCTGGTATAGTGATTAGGAGTTTTGGGTTTAGGGGGCTAATGTTAAACGGAGGTTTGTACAGCATATGACATGTCATGGAGTAGAGAGTAGAAGGAGTCTCTCAGAAATAGGACAATGACTCACAGGTTAAAAGGCAGTGCATTTAATAGTACAGTGGTTACATACATTAAACAATTTATTCCATTCATAATTCCAAAAAGGAATTGCAGTGAATTACACAGGGCACGCATGATGCCTGTCCTAAACTGCCACAGAACCTCACACTACAGACTTGTAGTTTAATAAATGTGATGACAGCTGGAGCTACCAGATGTGACTGGTTGGTGTAATATTGTACAGGACGTACGTGTAATTCTCTCAGTGATTTCACTATCCTGGCATAGCTTTCAGCTCTCAACCTCAGCACCGGGTATAATGTCGCCCTCTGCTTATATCTATAATTGCGCTCAAAAAGCCAGTTTTCCCATTGGGCTCCATTCATTTTTGACAGCAAAAATAAATTACTTCCACTCATATATTGATGTTAACATTTAAAAAATGCTTGTTATTTTTCTGTGGTCAAATATTTTTTTCTTACCACACAAAGATATTAATTTTTTTATTATTATTTATTCTGGCCTACGTCATATTTTTGTGCGCTATTTGGCAACCAATTACATACGTAGCCGCCTTCACGTCACTTTCTGCGCCATCCTCGTTGTACACTCCGAGGACACAACTGCGCATGTGAGATGAGCGCAAAATTAAAACTTCCTGGTTTGGATGTGCCCCCCATTGGTTTCTATTGACATCACTGTCTCTACATATTATATACTCTAAGGTTTTCACTCTTTTGAAAGGAAGTTTCCAGTCAGCACCATTACAGAGTCTGCACAATAAATGAAGGGTTTGCCCATTATAGTTAAAATGCAGATCAAAGAATTCTAATAATATATTAAAATATAATCACGAAGGTGCCTAAAATACCATAAAATCTGTATCTTAAAATGTTCATCTTTTACCATTTAAATGGAGAATTGGCTGCAAACTTGCAACTTGTCAACTGAATAGATCATTTTTTTGTTTTTTTACAAGTACAGCTTGCAATACATCCAGCTGTGAATGTATTTGGCTGTGCTACACTAGCATTCCTGCACATAAAAACACATAAGGTCAATGTATTTTAAAAAAATAAAATGTGTAGGAGTTCCCTGTTTCCCCCAGCAGTGGAGTGGGGGGGGGGGGGGGGGCTCAGATGGGCTGAGTCTTACGTCGCTGTGTAAGCCACAGCACAGCCGAGACCAGGACTGTGGCTCCGCCCAATATCCCCAGTACTTCAGCCAATGGGAACTGGCCCTGTGAGAGATGCAAAACACATGACGCACAGCTCAGTTGCACTCCCCTCTGACATAATCACAGATTCTACACACTAACCAGATGGGCAACTGCATTCCTGATGCTAAACTTATCTTTCTACTCACAGCATGTCTCTAATCAATAAGTAAAAATAAATAAAAACACAATTTTACCAGTTTATCAATGTGGTTTAAAATTGAGCTTTTCAGCCAACCATAATCGTCTAATATTTGTGAGCTGACATTTCTTCAGTGTATTTCATATCAGTAGTGATTCTCATGTCCGTAGGAATCTGAGAATGTGACCTTGTAAAAAACAATTGTTTTTTTTTTTGTTTTTTTCCAGCATTTGGAACAAGTTTAAGCTCACAGGGCTGCCTAAATTAAACTAAACAGCAATGGTGTGATCAACAGCACCGCCCATGAGTGAGGCGATAGCTCCGCCCATGAGTGAGGCGATAGCTCCGCCCATGAGTGAGGTGATAGCTCCGCCCATGAGTGAGGTGATAGCTCCGCCCATGAGTGAGGCGATAGCTCCGCCCATGAGTGAGGCGATAGCTCCGCCCATGAGTGAGGTGATAGCTCCGCCCATGAGTGAGGTGATAGCTCCGCCCATGAGTGAGGTGATAGCTCCGCCCATGAGTGAGGTGATAGCTCCGCCCATGAGTGAGGTGATAGCTCCGCCCATGAGTGAGGTAATTGCTCCGCCCATGAGCCGCAAGGCTGTTAAAAGAAGAGTTCACTGACCTCTCTCAGACACTTGTATCCATGGTGACTCTGTGCGCACCTGCACTGGAAGAAACCAGGCCCATCTGGGGCGCAGAGGGCATTTTCAGGGCAGTCCCAGGCTGACATTACAAAAACAGAGAAAGAGACCAACATTAAGCTAAAAACAAATGTATGTCAATATAAGGTATACACATCACCCATTGCCAGCATGTCTGAGTTCGCTTCTGATAACCACCAACCAATAACCTCATTCCTTCCACATTGTAAGGAACATGGGCCAGAAAATCATTTGAGGTTCTCTTAGTTACAGTAGTTTCTGTACAGGAAGGGTTTGGCTGCTTTCCCCCAGTATTCTGCCCAGTTTGGAATGTAGAATGAATTTTATCTCTGCTCATTGCCACAGCCTGTGCTATCAAGCACAGACAAGCCTGTGCTATCAAGCGCAGACAAGCCTGTGCTATCAAGCGCAGACAAGCCTGTGCTATCAAGCGCAGACAAGCCTGTGCTCTCCTACGAGGTGCATGTTAGCTCATCACACCACCGTTGGCGAATCAATCTCTCTCAGACATTAGTCAGAGACCAATGGGGTTTGCTGGTGCGCTATGGAGATGCTATAATGCCTATGAACTAAAACCCTCCCATTCCCAGAGAATGCAAGACCTAGCTGTGCTTTGCCCTGTGGGGCTGTAGGGGGCAGTGTGGGGATCTAGCTGTGCTTTGCTCTGTGGGGCTATAGGGGGCAGTGTGGGGATCTAGCTGTGCTTTGCTCTGTGGGGCTGTAGGGGGCAGTGTGGGGATCAAGCTGTGCTTTGCTCTGTGGGGCTGTAGGGGGCAGTGTGGAGATCTAGCTGTGCTTTGCTCTGTGGGGCTGTAGGTGGCAGTGTGGGGATCTAGCTGTGCTTTGCTCTGTGGGGCTGTAGGGGGCAGTGTGGGGATCTAGCTGTGCTTTGCTCTGTGGGGCTGTAGGGGGCAGTGTGGGGATCTAGCTGTGCTTTGCTCTGTGGGGCTGTAGGGGGCAGTGTGGGGATCTAGCTGTGCTTTGCTCTGTGGGGCTGTAGGTGACAGTTGCCACTGACACAGGGCACAGTGTGGATTCAATATCAGAACGTGGAGACCTGAGGTTTTTAGAAAGCAGGTGATGTGAAAGGTTTGTCCGTATATTTCTGACGTACACATGTGCCCCACTTGATCACAACTGTTCCTCTGTCGTTCACACAGACATGTCTCTCCTCTGGTCTCCACTTTTTCCCAGGATGCATTGCCTCCTGGACATGTCAGAGGAAATGGCAACATCCTAAAATCATAGATAGCAGTGTTCAGCACTCATTCACACTGTAAGCACAAACACAGAATGATAAGATTATTCACACCTGTTGGGTCAGACAGATGTAATTTAAGATATTTAACATTGAACGGTTCTTTCATGTCCTGCATATTGCCCAGTGTGTACTGTACTCTGTACACACAGTTACACTGAGGGCAGAAGATACTCTGTACACACAGTTACACTGAGGGCAGAAGATACTCTGTACACACAGTTACACTGAGGGCAGAAGATACTCTGTACACACAGTTACACTGAGGGCAGAAGATACTCTGTACACAAAGTTACACTGAGGGCAGAAGATACTCTGTACACACAGTTACACTGAGGGCAGAAGATACTCTGTACACACAGTTACATTGAGGGCAGAAGATACTCTGTACACAAAGTTACACTGAGGGCAGAAGATACTCTGTACACACAGTTACACTGAGGGCAGAAGATACTCTGTACACACAGTTACATTGAGGGCAGAAGATACTCTGTACACACAGTTATACTGAGGGCAGAAGATACTCTGTACACACAGTTACACTGAGGGCAGAAGATACTCTGTACACACAGTTACACTGAGGGCAGAAGATACTCTGTACACACAGTTATACTGAGGGCAGAAGATACTCTGTACACACAGTTACACTGAGGGCAGAATATACTCTGTACACACAGTTACACTGAGGGCAGAAGATACTCTGTACACACAGTTACACTGAGGGCAGAAGATACTCTGTACACACAGTTATACTGGCCCTGGAGCACCATCAGTGTCCCTTTCTGAATATATTTGCAAGTAGTCATTTTTAATGTTTTGTTTGAAAAACATTTGATTATCATTAATAATAATACAAAATGTACTTATACAACACTTCATACAGTGTGCACAAAAATGACTGCTATTCTCCTGTACAATTGTACAAGCAGGATAAAGTGAGGTGACATATGCTTACTAAAGTAAATGCACTGGTTTTGATAGAATATCACTACAGCAAACAATATTCATATATATCACACAGGAATTAAACATGAAATTACTTTTATGAAAAAAAAAGCACTTACAAATACTGCAGTTGTGTGAAGCCTTTAAAAACTCTGTCATTCAGGTTGGAAATGTTGTTGGATGAGAGATCTCTTCAGAAAGGGAACAGGAAAAACGTGCACATGCAAACCAGTCAACTCCTGACATAACAAATAAAAGCCATTACTTAAAAACTATGTTAATATAGTACATCACGGTTATATTTTACTTACATTATTTTGGCTGTTGATGCTTCCTTCATGTCTTTTACTTGGCTTTGTGAACAATTTGAGAGATCTAATCTGAAATAATAATAATAATAATATTTACAGAGTATGTATGTATGTATATATATATATATATATATATATATATATATACACGGTGGTGTTCAAAAAAATAGCAGTGCATTAAAAAAAGTGAATAAAGTGCAAATATTTTTTAATAGCTTTTAGTTCCATATTTCAAATGTAGTGGAAACATTACACATTCAGTTCCAAATCAAAGCATTAAAAATTTTATCAAGTCTGCGTTATTCTTTTACAGGAAGCAAAGAAAAGGAATATTAATCTGTTCAAAAAAATAGCAGTGTCGATATTTTTCTCTTCAAACTCAAACACTTACTGTATAAACTGAAGAAATTTTTCAAGATTTAACTTCACTTTAAATTACTGAACTAATATTTAGTTGCATAACCATTGTTTTTGATAACTGCTGCGCATCTGCGTTGCATCGAGTCAACCAACTTCTGGCACCTAGAAACAGGTATTTCAGCCCAGGATGAACGAACTACAGTACCAGTCAAAAGTTTGGACACACCTACTCATAGAAGGTTTTTTTCCGTTATTTTTACTGTCCACATTTTGGAATAGTAAAGACATCAAAACTATGAGATAACGCAAATTAAATTATGCAAAAACCAAAAAAGTGTTAAACAAATAAAAAAAGTCATATTTTAGATTCTTCAAAGTAGCCACCCTTTGCCTTGATAGCGGCTTTGCACATTCTTGCCATTCTCTCAAACAACTTCTGTGGTAAACAGGTGATGCCATCATGATTCTGTATAAAAGGATATCAAAGGACTCCTGATATCTTATTTCCAGGTACTCTTAGAAGCAATACTATAACCTCTCTGCATTTGAATGGATCTCTGGGAATTGGGGGGTGGGACTAGATTTAGCTGTAAATTACACAGGAATAGTATGGAACCCATGGTTGGCTAAATGGCTGTAAATCAACAAGGGTCTGAGGTATCAAACGAGCCTCAAAGCATCACTCTGTTACCAGATATGCAGTAGATATGGATGGATCACTTGAAGGGTTGTTTATCCTGACAAATTTTCCTATTGAACTCTATGGAAAAATAAGTCAGGAGAAGAAACCCTTAAAGTGATCCATCCATATCTACTGCATATCTGGTAACAGAGTGATGGTTTGAGGCTTGTTTGATACATCAGACCCTTGATGACTTGTACATGATGATGTAATTTAGCCAGCCATGTGTTTCCATACTGTTCCAGTGTAATTTACAGCTGAATCTAGTCTCACCCCCCAATTCCCATAGAGATCCATTCAAATGTTACACTGCCCGGCCAAAAAAAAGTCGCCATTGCACCCGTCATGCATAGTGCCCACTGTACAAGCCTCTGGAGGCAGTGTTATGATCTGGGGTTGCTTCAGTTGGTCAGGTCTAGGCTCAGCAACATTATGCAGCAATAAAATGAAGTCAGCTGAGTACCTGAATGTACTGAATGACCAGGTTATCCCATCAATGGGCATATGCCAGGATCACAATGCCAAGATTCATCGGGCTCAAATTGTGAAAGAGTGGTTCAGGGAGCATGAGGAATCATTTTCACACATGAATTAGCCACCAGATTCCTGATCTTAACCCCATTGAAAGTCTTTGGGATGTGCTGGAGAACACTTTACGGAGTGGTTCGACTCTCCCGTCGTCAATACAAGATCTCAGCCAAAAACTTATGCTACTCTGGATGGAAATAAATGTTGTGACATTGCATAAGGTTGTCGAAACAATGCCACGACAAATGCGCGCCGTAATCAAAGCTAAAGGTGGTCCAACGAAATATTAGAGTGTGCGACTTTTTTTTGGCCAGGCAGTGTATATTATCGCTTGTAAGAGTACCAGAAAATAAGATATCAAGAGTCTTTTGATGTTGTTGGGTCACATACATCAGGAAGTCATGGCATGCAAAGCCAATAGATAAAAAGGCAAAATTAAGCTCGTTAGATAATCAGTTCCTCCCCTATGCTTGGGGGCACATGTGACTTTTGAGCCTAAAAACTTCTACAGCTCCTAAAATAAATCTTACAGCATATAAAAAAGGGGTAGAAGTTGTGCATTTACACTGCTAAACTACATACCATTATGAAAATTCAGCTAAAAATCATCTTGGATTCTAAGATGTGTTTTCAACACTTCTAACTGGTCATAGCTGGTCTGTGGCTGGTCAAAACTGGTTAAGCTGGTAGAGTAAACTGGTGGCCAAACTGTCGGACTAGCTGACTATAGGCTGCTCAACCAACTAGAAGTGTTGAAAGCACATCTTAAACCAGTTTGACCAGTTTAGGCTGGTTTAAGATTAAATCTTCAGTAGGGTAAACCTGTATTTCATTCATTCATTCATTACATTCATTTGGCAGACGCTTTTATCCAAAGCGACGTACAATAAATGCATACCGAAGGTCATTGAAGCAACTACAAACAGGTCAGATAAAGCACATGTCTATCATAACGTAGCAGATATCCATAGACATGAACATTGAGTATAGTACACACAGTAAGCTTTGGCTAAGTCTTAAGGATACAGTAGGTTAGTAAGACACGATAAACTACGAAATCACAGAAACACGAGCAATTAGTTTTTAAGCACAGCTGAATACAAGCCATAGCCTACTTCCACTTTCCGTTTTATATGACATACTGCTGGAACACAACTCCCTCATGCCGGTGTTGTGCCGAATTCAGATTCCCTGCCGAAATCAGACTCCCCTCGCGTGCACGCGCGTTCACTCTGCATTATGTTCTTTGCGACTTCTTCATTCTCCTTTCGCGATTTCCGACCAGTATCTTCGTTCTGTCGGCGGATAGATGGACCATTCTGTGTCACTGTCTGTCGCTACGTATAGTTATTCTTTTTCTAATTTTAAATGTTCGATTTCCGTGGCTTTCTGACGTAAATTAACAAGCATACTTTTAAAGAATCCATTGCCGACGTTAAAAGCAGATAAAATGCATGTAAAGTATACTTTTCTAAAACGTCGTTAATGTTCATCCGTGTCTTCTTAGATAGTGTTTCATTTGGCACAGATAGGCTATATTGCATTTATTTTTCACTGAGGTAGTAGGCTATAACATAGTGGATTTTACCCCATGTCCATAAATCTTTTTTCAAATATGGCTATGTTCGGATATTTGCAGATATCGACAATACGTAAATATTGTAAGGATATATTTACATATTTAAAATCTACCAAAATTACCCTGTTTACACATCTGGAACTGTATTGTTTACCCACAGGGAGTCAGTTGGAGGCAGGGCTGCCAGAATCGGACTCCCCCTCCTTATCTCTACATTGCAATGTTTGACAGACACCAAACCTTCTGTGGTGACACACATAGGCGTCACCTGTGCAGCCTCCAAAGCATTTTCTTATATCTGCGACAGGGGGTCAGTTAGAGGGGGGGAGTCAGATTCCGGCAAGGCCTCAGTCCGGCTGCCGGAATCTGACTCCCCCCCCTTATCTCAGGATTGCAGTGTTTCACAAACACCAGAATCACTCTAGTGACACATCTGGACATCTACTATACACCCTTAAAAGCAATTGTTAATATCTGCGACAGGGGGTCAGTTAGAGGGGGGGGGGTCAGATTCCGGCAGCCGGACTTAAGCCTTGCCGGAATCTGACTCCCCCCCTCTAACTGACCCCCTGTTGCAGATATTAACAATTGCTTTTAAGGGTGTATAGTAGATGTCGAGATGTGTCACTAGAGTGATTCTGGTGTTTGTGAAACACTGCAATCCTGAGATAAGGGGGGGGTCAGATTCCGGCAGCCGCGCTGAGGCCTTGCCGGAATCTGACCCCCCCTCTCTAACTGACCCCCTGTCACAGATATTAACAATTGCTTTTAAGGGTGTATAGTAGATGTCCAGATGTGTCACTAGAGTGATTCTGGTGTTTGTGAAACACTGCAATCCTGAGATAAGGGGGGGGGTCAGATTCCGGCAGCCGTGCTGAGGCCTTGCCGGAATCTGACTCCCCCACTGTAACTGACCCCCTGTTGCAGATATAAGAAAATGCTTTGGAGGCTGCACAGGTGACGCCTATGTGTGTCACCACAGAAGGTTTGGTGTCTGTCAAACATTGCAATGTAGAGATAAGGAGGGGGAGTCCGATTCTGGCAGCCCTGCCTCTAACTGACTCCCTGTGGGTAAACAATACAGTTACAGATGTGTAAACAGGGTAATTTTGGTAGATTTTAAATATGTAAATATATCCTTACAATATTTACGTATTGTCGATATCTGCAAATATCCGAACATAGCCATATTTGAAAAAAGATTTATGGACATGGGGTAAAATCCACTATGTTATAGCCTACTACCTCAGTGAAAAATAAATTCAATATAGCCTATCTGTGCCAAATGAAACACTATCTAAGAAGACACGGATGAACATTAACGACGTTTTAGAAAAGTATACTTTATATGCATTTTATCTGCTTTTAACGTCGGCAATTGATTCTTTAAAAGTATGCTTGTTAATTTACGTCAGAAAGCCACGGAAATCGAACATTTAAAATTAGAAAAAGAATAACTATACGTAGCGACAGACAGTGACACAGAATGGTCCATCTATCCGCCGACAGAACGAAGATACTGGTCGGAAATCGCGAAAGGAGAATGAAGAAGTCGCAAAGAACATAATGCAGAGTGAACGCGCGTGCACGTGAGGGGAGTCTGATTTCGGCACAACACCGGCTAAAAGGTTACTTGTGAATTGTGGTGTCGTCGTGCTTGTTCATAGCTACCCTGTGATAGAGTCCGTGTCCGTACCCTGCGTCCCTAAGCAACAGCGTCCCTCAACCCGACCGGAAGATACCGTGCAGAAATTACCCACGGCGGTTCCGTTCTGTAACGTCCCCTCACACACACGACACACCTGTAAAAGTACACAGATTGTTGCAGAATGACAATCAAGTCTAGACAACCTCTAAATACAGCTGCATCAAACAGGAGTTAGATTAGCGACAAAACATTAAAGGTGGAGCACAGTGCTGGAATTGATATAGGCCTACACAGGAAGAATTACTCATTCGCGCACAATACTCGTTTGTTACAGCTGTAGTCCCGAATTGTCGGTAGCTAGCTATGTTTCAACCGGAGAATCATCTCGCCATATAAAAATATGAACAAGTAGCCTACACGTTTATCTGACACTACTTACCAAAGCTAGTTATATTCTAACCTTTTCCTACCTGGAATGTAGTCCGTTGGAAACTCGAATCAAAATAGACCAACATAACCATTACTACAACAGCAGTATGCCGACGACAGGGTCCTGCTGTCATTTTCAGTTATGACCCTGTCTTGCTCCGAAATACAGCCTGTGTCACATGCCTGAGACAAACATCACGTGACTGCGCACATCTGGCGCAGTATGAAGCGCACTGTCCGGCGGAGCTGAGCCTGCGCAGTGCTGCTGCCCGGACTATTTTCCACACGTCAGCTGCACACTGAAGACGCAGGGAAGATACACGGCTATGTCGCTATCAAAGGCTCGGTGTGCACTTGAATAAACACGTTATAATGTAATTTGTATGGGCTACAGTCGAAGCTGATATGAAAAAAACAGAATACTTTTTCACCCAAAACACATTTAAAATGTACACTATTTTATCTCATCCATGGCCACAGTCTCATACATTACAGGCATGGTTTTCGTTACAGTGAAATATGACACTGAATTTCAAAGAACTGCATTTAGTCTAACATGTAGACTATTGCACCGCTAAACATTTTAGTAAACCCCAATATATAGCCTATCAATAGGCCTACATCGATTTGAATTCGTTAAACTGTTGCCAGTTCTGCGATCTACGCTTGTGAGTTTATCTGACCGTGTGACACTTTGGAATGTTCCATGGAATCACAAAGGGTTAGTGTTAGGCTTAGGGTGGAATCACAAAGGGTTCCTGTTATCCATGTGTGGGAAAACGGATAATGTAAAATGAAAAAAATAAAATAAATGTAATTAGACTGTAAATAACCCGGAACTATTTATGGGTTTATCATGTATTAGTTATTGTGTTATTTGCTAACACTGAGAAAACAGAATGTACCCCTTTTCGTTTCTGTAGTTTAATCCACTGGGCTGTTGCAATGGCCCGTGAGCGAGCGGTGGAAGTGAATTAATGGAAATAGCAGCAGCATTAATAGTATGTCGTGGAGACGGGTACAATTGAAATCACATTTAAAAATATTTGTTTTGAATAATCCGTGACCAGAAGGAATACTTTTGTGAAGAAACGAGAGCTAGCTTCTCATGCACTTGGAATGTTTCCCCTCTGCAGTCGTACACGCCATTAAGGCTCAGACGAGCTTTTTTGTTTCCTCTTTTTCTGTAGGAGTTCTCCATAAGTTGACACGCCGCTCGACCGAATGGGATTAACTGCGTGTTTTGGCAAAACTTCAGTGGTACTAAAGGTTGTGTAACCTTTTTATTTAGCACATAAATAGCGAACTCGACTAAAACCAGCCTAATAAACACTAAGAGTTAAGGTGGAATTACTTTGAGTCACAACATGGCTGCTGCTGCTGCTGCTGCAGGAATATTAGGGAAAGTTTAGCTCCCGACTTCGCATAAGTTGTGTTTAAATCTCCTGAGAAGGATCCACAAGAGAAACGATAAACGTGTCAACTGCTCGCAGTGGACCAAAGAGCTCAGTTAACTGTCTCCGCGAAGTGTGTGCGAGGAGACCGCTTGCTTTCTAAAGAACCGTCTGGCTGTCGATCGCTCCCCGGGACCCTCGCTGCAGGATTCTTGTGCCTTTCTCCAGTGAGCTTTTGTTTGTAAGGACTTTTAGAAATATATTCGAATAGTAAAATGCATTTTTCCATTCCCGAGACGGAAGTTCGCTCAGGTGAAAATGGATCAACATACGTGGTGAGTTGTTGTTCGCATGTCCGCTTTCAATGCGTCTTCATCTTCGTTGTGTTTTAATAATCATTTCTGATGTGTTGATGAAGAAGATCGCTTGTGAAAATCCGAGTGCAATGAGATGTAATTTAGCGAGTAACGTTAATGCTTTTCATTTGTGTCCCACCAAACAATTAGGTGAATTGGCAAACCTTGTAGCTACATGGTTATGCATTTTAAGTATTTGAGCGGTAGCCTGCATTTTCGCTTGGCGGAAGAAACGTTTCTAAGCTTGTGATTTGGGGGATTTTTCGTCAAAGCCAATATTTATATGCATATTACTGTCATATTGTTCTTTGTCATGAACATGATCCTCACCGAAAAATATGGGGGTCTAGGAAACTGGCGTTCAGACGGACGTCACTGTACACTAAAAGTTTACTTATGGCGCCTCATGTTTTGACCTCGTCTTTATAAATGTTTGATAAGGTATTGCCTCTGACTACAGGGAATAAAACATCGAGTGTAGTGCGCAGTTAACGGGTTTCATTGTATTATGTAGACTGATCGTTTCAGATATGGTGACATTGCGTTTGCTGTAGCCTATGTCTGTGGCGCAGTTGTTCCTTCAACCTCTGAAGATCTTGATTAATATTGTGTCTTAGTGTAGGAGAGGTCGTATGCGTCATTGCATACGGGATTAGTGGACCATTTGGCATTATATTGCCACATCAGACGTTGATTTATGTGTTGGTTGAAGTATTGCCTTTCATCCATATCAACCCCTGAAGTTAATACGAGTAAAGGGCTTCAGTGGAAAAACGCAGGCTTCCTTAGATAAACAACGCAGTGCTTGAAGCGGTTATTGGGAAGCAGTGATTTGGCCCTGGTCTGTCTATGCCATAGACTGTCTGCATATCTCAACAGGGCAATATATTCCACATGTTAGGTTACTGGCCTTCTGTAAAGCCATCACGTCCATCACACCCGGTGTATTAACGATACTTTTATGGATTTTCATTCAACACTGTCTTGGCCTCATGTACAGCACTGTGGCTCTTTGAAGGCCTTTCATAAATGGTATAATATTTTGCCCCAGGACTTTTCAACTTTACAGTGTTAAGTGTTTGCGCATATCCAGTGTGTCTTATTGTTGAAGTCCACCTTACTGTTTGTAGTCACTGGTACAGTAGCATGCAATCATTGTAGTAATGACAGAAAACTCAATAGAAGCAGAGGAATGTAATGTAATGGAATGCATTGTGTTGAGTGCCTGTGTGCTTTTCGTTTATCCACATATTGTTCCCAGTATCGGACATTGACCTGCAGGAAAATGTCAATTTTATGCCATATTTAATGCACAGTAAGGTATTCTATTCTCTTCCATTCTATTGTTCATGAAAGGGGCAATTGATCATGATTTGATTTCTCTGCTTAATATTTGGGCTGTGTAGTTGCTCTGTAGCCAGTGGCATACAGGTGAATGGGATGTTATTTAAAGACTGCAGTACGCATTGTCCATGTGACCATGTGATGGATGTGTACTGTGTTACACCATTCGGACTCCCATTCAAACCACCTTTTCAGAAAATAGTGTTTATAAACTACGTGTGGAAGGTGCTCTTTGAACAGGTTTATTGTCTTGCTTCAAAATGACATGTTTTTCAGATACAAAATTCATGCTAGTTCTTTCAAAGATGCACATCTGGGGAAATGTGATGTTTCCTTTGTGTATAAAATGAAATGTTTGTGGTATGAAAGGGGCAGTGTGGGAACTGGGCTTCAGTTTAAACTCCAGGTTTTAGGTTTTGTTGTGAGCTGTTGCACCCTTGAGCAAATATACGTAACCGGATCTGCTTCAGTAAATATCCACCTGTATAAATACATGTATTTAAAGAGCTTATTATAGACTGTGAGCTGTGTAAAAAGGGTCTGATCAGTGTCTTAAAATAACAAACTTTATTTATAGTATACAACCGCAGTAGTGTGCCATGCAGAACAGCATGACAGATTAAAACAGCCACTCAAAGAAAGCTGTACATGTAAATGATGAAATTATTGTTTAAGAACAAAATGTGTTCTAGATATGTGATGCAAGTGAGCCCAATGATTGACATGCCATGGAAATGAACTTCATTACCCAGAATGCACTGCTTTCAGCTTTCAGAAATGCACTTCATTACCCAGCTCGCACTGCTTTCCGAAATGCACTTCATTACCCAGCTCGCACTGCTTTCAGAAATGCACTTCATTACCCAGTACTGCTTTCTGCAACGGAACCCTATCTTTAGAACATGTTAGCTTGGCTCAAAATTGGGAGGTTCCGGGTTGGACTGTTTTACTCATGTGAGTTTGACTGTAGCTGTAAGTCTCACAAGGCTGCCTGGGCGCTGCATAATTGGCGGTAGCTTGTAGGGAGGGTTCAGTCGGCCGTGACCTCTGACCCCCGTTGGTGCCGATGGTCTTCCTCTGAATCATGTCTGTAAAGCTTGGTTTGTGAAAAAAAGTATAAATCATCCCCCCATCGTGCTCTCTCACTCAACCTCAGCTGATGTCTGATGAGCCTTCTGGTGCAAAATGGCTGCCGTAATATACCCAGATGTGTGCTTCTCCATAATACACCCAGATGTGTGCTTCTCCATAATACACCCAGATGTGTGCTTCTCCATAATACACCCAGATGTGTGCTTCTCCATAATACACCCAGATGTGTGCTTCACATTGAGTTTCCCCCCGCATACCTATAAAGCGCTTTGTATAAATGCAAGCTATTTATTACTGATATTATTATTATTATTATTATTATTATGTGTTCCAGGGTCTACACTCATGCATTGACTGTGGAGATTGCGCCATTGCATGGCTGTACGTGATTAGGCATTGCATGGCTGTACATGATTAGGCTTCCAAATTGTGGAGAAAATTGTGGGAGAGCATTAAAAAAAGACATGAACATGTCCTTCCCTAAACGTAAAACAAACATTATCACATCATTTCAAAATGGTTCAGAAATAATTTTTTTTGGGCTTTATTTAATTTTTTGCATGCAAGAAGACGTGGCTCGAGGTTACAGGCTGGCTTTGTTAAACTCATGAAGTATGCCTTTATTGTCCAACTGGCCTAGAGATATCAAAGTATGATTTCTGTTCTGTAGCACCACCCCCACTGAACCCACAACCTTGCATGCAGACTGATTCTAACCACACTGAACCCACAACCTTGCATGCAGACTGATTCTAACCACACTGAACCCACAACCTTACATGCAGACTGATTCTAACCACACTGAACCCACAACCTTACATGCAGACTGATTCTAACCACACCGAACCCACAACCTTACATGCAGACTGATTCTAACCACACTGAACCCACAACCTTACATGCAGACTGATTCTAACCACACCGAACCCACAACCTTACATGCAGACTGATTCTAACCACACCGAACCCACAACCTTACATGCAGACTGATTCTAACCACACTGAACCCACAACATTACATGGGGTCTGATTCTAACCACACCGAACCCACAACCTTACATGCAGACTGATTCTAACCACACCGAACCCACAACCTTACATGGGGTCTGATTCTAACCACACTGAACCCACAACCTTACATGCAGACTGATTCTAACCACACCGAACCCACAACCTTACATGCAGACTGATTCTAACCACACCGAACCCACAACCTTACATGCAGACTGATTCTAACCACACTGAACCCACAACCGTACATGGGGTCTGATTCTAACCACACTGAACCCACAACCTTACATGGGGTCTGATTCTAACCACACTGAACCCACAACCTTACATGGGGTCTGATTCTAACCACACTGAATCCATATTTGGTCCTTTGTTTCTACAAGCTGGAGAACTACACACTGTGTCTGATTATGTATTCAGTATGTAACACGAACACACACTCACATATCCATCTGATTTGCATGGATTTTGTGTGTGTGTGTGTGTGTGTGTGTTCTTGTTCTGGTTTCTGTTCTTAAAATCTTTACCTTTTGACTTGAGAATTCTCAACTCAAGAAACTGATGGGTGGACTGTAAATGGATAGTTTTAAAATACACTGAACATAGTGGAGATTATTTAAATGTATTTGAAACCTAGTTGATATTTGCCAAATACTGGGGCATTTTGGCCCAGTGGCTCTCCTGTAGTGAAGCGGAGAAAGAATTGGCCTGTGCCTGGTCACACCCTGTGATAGGCAGTGTAGAGCACAGGTGAGCTACAGGCTCTGTGTTGGGCCTGCAGAGCCAGCAGTGACACAGATGTTCTGCAAAGCGCTGAGCGGAAAAGTGTTTGCACTTCAACAGAGGAATTCCTGTGAACAAAAAAAAACTTACGTCTGAGCACTTCCTGTAGACTACAAAGCGCAATCCTGCTAGCTTTTTAAAAGAGCACTTCCTGTAGACTGTAAAGCACAGTCCTGCTAGCTTTTTAAAAGAACACTTCCTGTAGACTCCAAAGCGCAGTCCTGTTAGCTTTTTATTAACCTTAGCAAAGCTGACACTGTTCCACAAGTCCTGCAGGTTCTCGAAAGGTTTAGGAAACAAAACTGAAATTAAAATGTGGGGAAACAAACAACGTTCTTCTGGTGTCAGTTAATATCCCATGGCCCCTCTGTAATCTTTCTTTATGAGTGCATAACCTAGAGGTTGGAATGCAGTTTCACTGGTCATGTGACCACATGGGGGAGGGGCCATTGAGTAACTGACTCAACCAACACTGCAAACTCTGTCTTCTGTCAGGGATTCTATTTGTGAATCGGGCTGGGTACTGTTTGAAATTTTTTGGTACCTGGCGTTTGATGCTAAATCGATACTTTTTTCTATACCTTTCTTTGCTGAGTGTAAACATATTTTTCCAACAATATCCAAAAAAAAAATTCTCATTTCACAAAATAAGCCGAAATCTCTCAAATGCTTCAGTGTTTAATGTTGTCAACTCAAACAGCTGCATTAAATGAAGAAAGTTATGCTTTAAATCTAGAAAAAAAACAAGAAAGAGTTCCCCTGGTGGGGCTAAAGATTTGGTACTTAACAGATAATTTTAGAAATGTTTGCCAAAAAGTACCGAAAATTGGCACTGAATACTTTTTCGATACTTGGACAGTTTTCGATACTCGGTGCTACAGACATGATTCGGTCGCTGCTCTAAATGTATTGGGGTTCAATACCCAGCCCTATTTGTGAAGATGTGTTACTTATAAATATTCATTGAAAAATCTATTGAACCTGTTTTTATGTGTAAGTTTGCTCCTCTCTTAAGTTATTTAGCATTTCTGGACCAAAAGAGAGATTAGAGTTTAGTGGAGTAAGTATAGTAGAGTAATGTAGAGTAAGTATAGTAGTTTAAGTATAGTACAGTAAGTATTTATTTATGCACACTTGACTGAGATGTTTAATGCACACTGGTCAACGTATCCATGCCCACACAGTTAATGCACTATTGTGTGTTTTACATGCTGATGAAAATGTGTGGATAACGCACTGATAGAAGCGTGCGGATAACGCACTGATAGAAGCGTGCGGATAACGCGCTGATAGAAGCGTGCGGATAACGCGCTGATAGAAGCGTGCGGATAACGCACTGATAGAAGCGTGTGGATAATGTGCGTCAGGCAGAGACCAGGTTCACCTGTTTCTGCGTATTGTTCTGTTCTGGGGGTGTGGAGGGAGGGGAAGGTTTGCTTTTTGGTTTCATGGTGAATTAAGATGGCAAGATTTGTTTTCCATGTGGCTAAAAATGACCATGTCTGGTCCCCCATGTCAGACGGGGTGACTGCGCGTCTGTGTGCGCGTCTGTGTGCGCGTCTGTGCGTGTCTGTGTGTGTCTGTGTGTGTGTCTGTGCCTCCTCCAAAAAGACTTAATAGCCATTTTAATTTTATTTATTTCTGTAAATAATACACTGCCTGGCCAAAAAAAAAGTCGCACACGCTAATATTTTGTTGGACCGCCTATAGCCTTGATTATGGCGCGCATTCGTCGTGGCATTGTTTCGACAACCTTATGCAACGTCACAACATTTATTTCCGTCCAGAGTTGCATTCATTTTTGGCCGAGATCTTGTATTGACGACGGGAGAGTCGAACCACTCCGTAAAGTCTTCTCCAGCACATCCCAAAGACTTTCAATGGGGTTAAGGTCAGGACTCTGGTGGCCAATTCATGTGTGAAAATGATTCCTCATGCTCCCTGAACCGCTCTTTCACAATTTGAGCCTGATGAATCTTGACATTGTCTTCCTGGAATATGCCCATTGATGGGATAACCTGGTCATACAGTATACATACAGTATACACTCAGATGCTCAGCTGACTTCATTTTATTGCTGCATAACGTTGCTGAGCCTAGACCTGACCAATTGAAGCAACCCCAGATCTTAACACTACCTCCAGAGGTTTGTACAGTGGGCACTATGCATGACGGGTGCAACGGCGACTTTTTTTTTGGCCAGGCAGTGTATAATGCAGTTAATGCTACCTTTAGAACACACACTTCATAAGGTAAGGCTGTATGTTAATGAGCCGGTGTTATATGCAGTTAATGCTACCTTTAGAACACACACTTCATAAGGTAAGGCTGTATGTTAATGAGCCGGTGTTATATGCAGTTAATGCTACCTTTAGAACACACACTTCATAAGGTAAGGCTGTATGTTAATGAGCCGGTGTTATATGCAGTTAATGCTACCTTTAGAACACACACTTCATAAGGTAAGGCTGTATGTTAATGAGCCGGTGTTATATGCAGTTAATGCTACCTTTAGAACACACACTTCATAAGGTAAGGCTGTATGTTAATGAGCCGGTGTTATATGCAGTTAATGCTACCTTTAGAACACACACTTCATAAGGTAAGGCTGTATGCTAATGGGCCGGTGTTATATGCAGTTAATGCTACCTTTAGAACACACACTTCATAAGGTAAGGCTGTATGCTAATGGGCCGGTGTTATATGCAGTTAATGCTACCTTTAGAACACACACTTCATAAGGTAAGGCTGTATGTTAATGAGCCGGTGTTATATGCAGTTAATGCTACCTTTAGAACACACACTTCATAAGGTAAGGCTGTATGCTAATGGGCCGGTGTTATATGCAGTTAATGCTACCTTTAGAACACACACTTCATAAGGTAAGGCTGTATGCTAATGGGCCGGTGTTATATGCAGTTAATGCTACCTTTAGAACACACACTTCATAAGGTAAGGCTGTATGCTAATGGGCCGGTGTTATATGCAGTTAATGCTACCTTTAGAACACACACTTCATAAGGTAAGGCTGTATGCTAATGGGCCGGTGTTATATGCAGTTAATGCTACCTTTAGAACACACACTTCATAAGGTAAGGCTGTATGCTAATGGGCCGGTGTTATATGCAGTTAATGCTACCTTTAGAACACACACTTCATAAGGTAAGGCTGTATGTTAATGAGCCGGTGTTATATGCAGTTAATGCTACCTTTAGAACACACTTCATAAGGTAAGGCTGTATGCTAATGGGCCGGTGTTATATGTCCCTGGCTGCCTCCTCTCAAAGCTGTGGATGTTTTTGTTCTTGTTTTTGCTGAGTGGGCAGATCCACAGGGTCATAATGCTTGTTACAGATCAGCTGATTCAGAGGAAGCACACAGGGTCAGTGGGGTGGGGTGGGGGTGGGGGCGGGGCGGGGGGGGGGGGGGGGGGGTGTTGAGGGAGCTACTCTATGGTGGGAACTAAAACTAGGACAGTTGATTTTCTTAAATGTAAAGTTTTTTTAAAAATATTCGAATGACTCCTGAACAAATAAGAAAATGGAGAGAGAAAACTGAAACTGAAAGAGGTAAGGCCAATGAAGAAAATGTTAATTTCTGCAGCATGTTGTTTTTTACTTTTTAATTTAAATACAAAACCATATGGACTGCCCTCAGAAAGATGGAAATGGCTAATAGTTCATTTTGACTGTCCTACTGCCGATTTATTCTCAGTTGTCAAAGCACATCCTGTCTGTTTGGAACAGGACCGTCTTGCATGCAGCACTTCACCAGATCATCTGAACAAGCTCCTCTTAATTTGTGATTAGAAAATGAATATGGACAGTCCTGTTTTTGATAATGTGGTTTCTCTTGCCTTCGTGCTAATGAGTGGCATTTTGCAGACTACATCAGTGTGTGTGCATGCATGTGAGTGAGAACATTACGCGCAGGTCAATTTGTGTGTGTGTGTAGAACATTAACTCCCTGATCAGTGACCCTGTTTATATTTAAGCAGGGTTTTTATATTTATTGTTGGCTGTAGTCCTGCTTTTAGTGAATTATTGATAATATGATGTGCATTGTGTCCATTGTGGTGCAATGAGATTGAGTATTGAGTGTTTAAATTAAATTAAGCATTAAGGCAGAAAGTGTCTCTAAATATGTGCACAGTAAATGTAGTACTTCCACGGTCTTGCGTATAAACTTTGCACAAGCAGGGAAGTTGAGCATATTTCCTGTCAGTACCCACACGGCTATCACACATTCCTGCTCTCTGCAATACAAACACTGCCAGCTGCATCAGACTGCTGCAGGGAGACGTGTTGGTCCCTGTTTGTGAAATTAACAGTGGAGTGTTAAAGGGTAACAAAACAGATGTATACATACATATTTATTTATTTATTTATTTTGGATACTGCACCGTTTTGAAATAATCACACTCCAAACTTCCTATGTCCACCAATCTAAATTACTGAAAAAGGTGAAATTTTGAATAGTCTTGCCAATTTTAGAAAGTCTCAAACTTTTGACACTGGGGTATGAGAGAAGAGGTTCTCCATTATATCTGACCCGAGTTGGGTGAAATATTACTGTAGCATTTTGAAATAATCCCACTTCAAACTTTCTATGTAATCCAATGTAAATCTACTGAAAAAGGTGAAAGTTTGAATAGGATTTTCTTGCCAATTTTAGAACGTCTCAAACTTTTGACACTGGGGTATGAGAGAAGAGGTTCTCCACTATATCTGACCCGAGTTGGGTGAAATATTACTGTAGCATTTTGAAATAATCCCACTTCAAACTTTCTATGTAATCCAATGTAAATCGACTGAAAAAGGTGACATTTTGAATAGGATTTTCTTGCCAATTTTAGAACGTCTCAAACTTTTGACACTGGGGTATGAGAGAAGAGGTCCTCCACTATATCTGACCCGAGTTGGGTGAAATATTACTGTAGCATTTTGAAATAATCCCACTTCAAACTTTCTATGTAATCCAATGTAAAACGACTGAAAAATGTGAAAGTTTGAATAGGATTTTCTTGCCAATTTTAGAACGTCTCAAACTTTTGACACTGGGTTATGAGAGAAGAGGTCCTCCACTATATCTGACCCGAGTTGGGTGAAATATTACTGTAGCATTTTGAAATAATCCCACTTCAAACTTTCTATGTAATCCAATGTAAAACGACTGAAAAATGTGAAAGTTTGAATAGGATTTTCTTGCCAATTTTAGAACGTCTCAAACTTTTGACACTGGGTTATGAGAGAAGAGGTCCTCCACTATATCTGACCCGAGTTGGGTGAAATATTACTGTAGCATTTTGAAATAATCCCACTTCAAACTTTCTATGTAATCCAATGTAAAACGACTGAAAAATGTGAAAGTTTGAATAGGATTTTCTTGCCAATTTTAGAACGTCTCAAACTTTTGACACTGGGTTCTGAGAGAAGAGGTCCTCCACTATATCTGACCCGAGTTGGGTGAAATATTACTGTAGCATTTTGAAATAATCCCACTTCAAACTCTATGTAATCCAATGTAAAACGACTGAAAAAGGTGAAAATTTGAATAGGATTTTCTTGCCAATTTTAGAACGTCTCAAACTTTTGACACTGGGGTATGAGAGAAGAGGTCCTCCACTATATCTGACACGAGTTGGGTGAAATATTACTGTAGCATTTTGAAATAATCCCACTTCAAACTGTCTATGTAATCCAATGTAAATCGACTGAAAAAGGTGACATTTTGAATAGGATTTTCTTGCCAATTTTAGAACGTCTCAAACTTTTGACACTTGCATATGAGAGAGGAAGAAGGTTCTATTTCATATTGTTCAATATGGTATGGTATGGGAGGAGACTGGATAGCAAATTAACCACCACTACGGGAGGAACCACGTCACGCCATAAATATGGCGCTTGTACGCCATCCGGCCTTTTTTTGTCTCAGTTTGAGCTGAGACTGGTTTGTATGGTACCCTTTAGAATTTCTTGCCTCTCCCTATTGCCTGGAGCTACGTCCTGAACGGAGTATGCTTTCTGGGGCTTTCCCTCCCCAGCAACGCGGAATCACGTTTTGTTGCTGTTTGTTTGGCTACGATTACTCGGTAGAGTTGTTACCTTTTGTTAGGCAGTTCACTGCCGGTTTTCCTTGCAGAAGTAGATCGGGTTATGCCGATATCTTCTGATTGTATTTTGTCCTGTTGAGGCATTGAATTTTCTTTCTCCTTGTTGTTACTAAGAAAGGGAAAAGGGACAAGCCGGAAGTAGCCTCTGTGTCAGTGGACACACGCTACCTGAGGTTTTAGCGGTCTCTGGCGGCCCTTCAGTGCTACTGATTCGGGCCTACTGCTAGCCACCTGCGCCAGCCTACTAGGCCTCTGCTTGGTTGGCTTAGCTAGCCGACACTACGCTGCCTGTGGTGTGTTGGAGGGATTTCCGCAGGATATGTCCTCCGCTACCCCCAGTAACCTTGCTATGGCGCCCACGTACCCGATGTCCTTCAGTGCTCAGCACCTTGGAGTCGGGGTACAAGCTCCAGTTCACACGCGGCCGGAGAGGGCTCAACTGCTTCCTAAAGCGCCTGCCCTTGCACATGCTCTGCCGTTCCAGTCTCCCGCTACTGGTGGGAGACAGCGATTGGTTCACATCTGTGTCCCTGCCGGATGTATACTTCCATATCCCCATACACCGGGATCACCGGAAGTACCTCCGCTTTTCCTTCCAAGGCAAAGGGTACGATCACTCGGTCCTCTCCTTTGGCCTAGCCCTGGCCCCACACACTTTTTATGAAGTGCAAGGAGACACGCTGATCCCACTCTGTCACTAAGGGATTCACATTGCGAACTACCTGGACGACTGGCTAATCTGCGATCCTTCAGAGGAGCAAGCCAGAAGGGATACAAGGTCAGTACTGGCCCACTTAGCTAGCTTGGGCCTGACCCTGAACAGGGGAAAAGAGCCACCTCAGCCCCTCCAGAGAGAGGGTTTTCCTGGGCCCGGTTTTGGTCTCAATGTCCATGCAGGCCCCTCTGACCCAGAGAGGCAGCATGTTTTTGATGGACAGTCTGTCCCACTTTGCTGCAGCGCAGCAGGTGACAGTAAACATTAACCGGAGGTTGCTTGGCTTGATGGCTTCAGCGGCCCAGGTGGTGCCACTTGGGCTGCTGCATACGTGTCCATTACAGCATTGGGCGGCAGCACAGGGAGTAAGCCCGCACGAGGACAGGCGGCGACTCCTCCCTATTTACCCAGTGTGTTACCTAGGGTGACGACCACCACGGACGCCTCCAAGACTGGCTGGGAGTGGTCGGAGAGGGTCATTCCCTACAAGGGTTGTGGAGCCACTCATGGGTCGGGAAGCACATCAACCTGCCAGAAACGGAGGCAGTGCATCAGGCATTGACCCATTCCTCCCAGTGGTCCGACACAGACAGGTTCTTGTCCGGACAGACAATTCCACTGTGGTCTCCTACCTCAACCAACAGGGTGGGCTTTGGTCTCCAACTCGACATGCAAAGCATGTCAACTCCTGCTGTGGACACAGGCCTAGGGTATGTCCCCTACATAGAAGTTTGAAGTGGGATTATTTCAAAATGCTACAGTAATATTTCACCCAACTCGGGTCAGATATAGTGGAGGACCTCTTCTCTCATACCCCAGTGTCAAAAGTTTGAGACGTTCTAAAATTGGCAAGAAAATCCTATTCAAAATGTCACCTTTTTCAGTCGATTTACATTGGATTACATAGAAAGTTTGAAGTGGGATTATTTCAAAATGCTACAGTAATATTTCACCCAACTCGGGTCAGATATAGAGGAGGACCTCTTCTCTCATACCCCAGTGTCAAAAGTTTGAGACGTTCTAAAATTGGCAAGAAAATCCTATTCAAACCTTCACATTTTTCTGTCGTTTTACATTGGATTACATAGAAAGTTTGAAGTGGGATTATTTCAAAATGCTACAGTAATATTTCACCCAACTCGGGTCAGATATAGTGGAGGACCTCTTCTCTCATACCCCAGTGTCAAACGTTTGAGACGTTCTAAAATTGGCAAGAAAATCCTATTCAAAATGTCACCTTTTTCAGTCGATTTACATTGGATTACATAGAAAGTTTGAAGTGGGATTATTTCAAAATGCTAGAGTAATATTTCACCCAACTCGGGTCAGATATAGTGGAGAACCTCTTCTCTCATACCCCAGTGTCAAAAGTTTGAGACGTTCTAAAATTGGCAAGAAAATCCTATTCAAAATATCACCTTTTTCAGTCGATTTACATTGGATTACATAGAAGTTTGAAGTGGGATTATTTCAAAATGCTACAGTAATATTTCACCCAACTCAGGTCAGATATAGTGGAGGACCTCTTCTCTCATACCCAAGTGTCAAAAGTTTGAGACGTTCTAAAATTGGCAAGAAAATACTATTCAAAATGTCACCTTTTTCAGTCGATTTACATTGGATTACATAGAAAGTTTGAAGTGGGATTATTTCAAAATGCTACAGTAATATTTCACCCAACTCGGGTCAGATATAGTGGAGAACCTCTTCTCTCATA
The DNA here is from genome assembly GCA_029718625.1 of Synaphobranchus kaupii. NCBI lineage: Eukaryota > Metazoa > Chordata > Actinopteri > Anguilliformes > Synaphobranchidae > Synaphobranchus > Synaphobranchus kaupii. The sequence goes on from JAINUF010000026.1 coordinate 3,861,201, forward strand.
CCCAAGTGTCAAAAGTTTGAGACGTTCTAAAATTGGCAAGAGAATCCTATTCAAAATGTCACCTTTTCAGTCGATTTACATTGGATTACATAGAAAGTTTGAAGTGGGATTATTTCAAAATGCTACAGTAATATTTCACCCAACTCGGGTCAGATATAGTGGAGGACCTCTTCTCTCATACGCCAGTGTCATAAGTTTGAGACGTTCTAAAATTGGCAAGAAAATCCTATTCAAAATGTCACCTTTTTCAGTCGATTTACATTGGATTACATAGAAAGTTTGAAGTGGGATTATTTCAAAATGCTACAGTAATATTTCACCCAACTCAGGTCAGTTATAGTGGAGAACCTCTTCTCTCATACCCAAGTGTCAAAAGTTTGAGACGTTCTAAAATTGGCAAGAAAATCCTATTCAAAATTTCACCTTTTTCAGTAGATTTACATTGGATTACATAGAAAGTTTGAAGTGGGATTATTTCAAAATGCTACAGTAATATTTCACCCAACTCGGGTCAGATATAGTGGAGGACCTCTTCTCTCCTACCCAAGTGTCAAAAGTTTGAGACGTTCTAAAATTGGCAAGAAAATCCTATTCAAACTTTCACCTTTTTCAGTCGTTTTACATTGGATTACATAGAAAGTTTGAAGTGGGATTATTTCAAAATGCTACAGTAATATTTCACCCAACTCGGGTCAGATATAGTGGAGGACCTCTTCTCTCATACCCAAGTGTCAAAAGTTTGAGACGTTCTAAAATCGGCAAGAAAATCCTATTCAAACTTTCACATTTTTCTGTCGTTTTACATTGGATTACATAGAAAGTTTGAAGTGGGATTATTTCAAAATGCTACAGTAATATTTCACCCAACTTGGGTCAGATATAGTGGAGGACCTCTTCTCTCATACCCCAGTGTCAAAAGTTTGAGACGTTCTAAAATTGGCAAGAAAATCCTATTCAAAATTTCACCTTTTTCAGTAATTTACATTGGTGGACATAGGAAGTTTGGAGTGCGATTATTTCAAAACGGTGCAGTATCCAAAATAAATAAATAAATAAATATATATATATGTATCAGTGGTGGCTCCTGAGCTGAAAATTGGGGAGGCAGAAAACTTCCCTTTAAACTGATTATTGGTCTTAATCATTTTTCAATCAGTTTCCTTGATTAACAATAGGCTACATCAGCGTTTAATTCACCAATTACTCAATGCCATCAAATGTAGCCAGTTCTCCTCAATTAGGCTATTAGGCAAGTAATAAAATTATTTTAACTTGCATCGCAAAATTGTGCACATTTTAATCAACATTATAATTGTGGATACATGTGCTCTTCGTTCTCCGCACTCTTAATTCCGAAAATATCCATGGAAATTAAACGATCTTAAAGCTCAGCTTTTGTTAGATAATTTTTTTAATTATTTTTTAAAAATAATCTAACAAAAGATGAGGTTGTGCTAAACCTGCAATAAAAAAGAATCTAACAAAAGCTGAGCTTTCAGATCGTTTAATTTCCATGAATATTTTCGTAATTAAGAGTGCGGAGAACGAAGAGCACATGTATCCACAATTATAATGTTGATTAAAATGTGCACAATTATGCGATGCAAGTGAAAATAATTTTATTACTTGCCTAATAGCCTCATTGAGAAGAACTGGCTACATTTGATGGCATTGAGTAATTGGTGAATTAAACGCTGATGTAGCCTATTGTTAATCAAGGAAACTGATTGAAAAATGATTAAGACCAATAATCAGTTTAAAGGGAAGTTTTCTGCCTCCCCAATTTTCAGCTCAGGAGCCGCCACTGATATGTATGTATACACACACACAACTAGGCTATCAGAATGTTGAGCCAATTAGATTTAGCGGAGATAAAAGCGGAAGGATGACCGTGAAAGCATACAATCGCTTTTCGCGACCGATTTAAGGTGGACCGGCAATTCCGAATCGGGAGCTGCGAATCGGGAGCCAACTTCAGCGTCGTCTGGATATCGAAGTTAGCTGACTTGAGTTTTATTAGCCAACAGTTGACTAAAAAGTGGCCTGTTTAGTCCGAACGTTACCATAGCCATACGTAGGTCTACATGTAGCCTACAGTTTTTAATTTTATTTTTTAAAGGGTTTCCGCGCTGTTATGGTTTTGAAAGCTCCGCGCTATAATGGCTACGATGCAGCTTTGGCAAAACCGGTCTGCAGCAACAGCATGGTATTTTTCTTTTCTTTATTTTTTGTTTTCGAGGGTTTAGGCTATTTCACGATATAATTTGTGGCGAAAGTGCCGCCGTGGTAACAGATTTCCCTAACATCCGTCCGAGAATGTAAACAAGTAGCCTATCTAACGTTAGGGTATTTTCCATCGTAAGAAGAAAATGTATGACAATGTTAGCTAACTAGCTAACGCGTTAGTCTCTACTATAACGTTAACTTAGTCAAATGTGCAGCACCTCTGTGGTCTAATAGAGGGGATGGTAGGGGGAAAACAATGTTTCTATTCCAAAAATCCAAAAAGAGGGCCCAAGAATGGGTAAGGGCAATTCGACAAGTCTCCTGTCGGCGCTGCTGCACGGTCAGACACGCTGCTAATAATAGTCTTTCGGTGTAGGCTCACTAGGCTGCTGGTCCCATTGTTAGAAAGAACGCTGAACTTCTGCATTGTGATGTCATCATTGTCCAGTCCTTCTTTTTCTGGTCATAGTACCTAGAGTAACTCGTTTACATTCTTCGATTTGCGCATGCACATTACTTCAATGATCCGGTACCTACGATCCGTATCTGTGAGTGGATCGTTCATTTCGTTCTTCGATTTGCGCATGCGCAAATTAATGATCCGACTTGAAAAGATTTGTTAATTTGACTGAACGAGATCCGAATATCCGAATCTGAAAAAAGATCCAAACTAACTCTTTTCTGCCTACAGCTGCTCAGTTGACGTGGTCAGTGTTAAACAAAAATGGCCTAGCTCAACAGGTAAAGCAGGGGTTCAATTTTCACAGGTAGAAAAAGAATTGTGGGTTTGCTTCACCAAAAATTCTGGTCAGCACTGGCGTAGCTGTACAGGTTTCTATTTCGTCACACAAGGACATTTCTGGCCAATCTGTACTGCATTTCTGGCCAATAGGTACTGCACGTTCAATCTCACAGATTGAACGTGCAGTACCTAACGTTTACCACTAGAGACACTTTTGAGCCAGATTCGTAAAGTTTATGCTTTTTTGCGCTGACTGCAGTGATTTGTCAAGATTTGAACCAGGATCAATCAGTAATACTTAGAAAAAAAACAAATGTATCAGTTATCTAAAATAAGTGGTTTTAGTGCTTTGTTACCCTTTAAGTAGCACAAGGCTGTGATACAGAGTGTTAAGTAGCACAAGGCTGTGATACAGAGTGTTAAGTAGCACAAGGCTGTGATACAGAGTGTTAAGTAGCACAAGGCTGTGATACAGAGTGTTAAGTAGCACAAGGCTGTGATACAGTGTTAATGGTGTGAAGCCTTGTACTGTATCTATGCTGGTCCATATACTGGTGCCATTTTTATATTAAGCAGAGGCCAGTGTGTCAGTCACACTGTATGTAGCTAATGATGATGTACACCTTTCCCAGGCCTACAACATCCACGTGAATGGAGTTCTGCACTGCCGAGTCCGATACAGCCAGCTGCTGGGCCTGCATGAACAGGTAAGCACAGAGCAGCGTTCTAACCTGCACTTTCATAAGCCAATCAGCACAGAGCAGCGTTCCAACCTGCACTTTCATAAGCCAATCAGCACAGAGCAGCGTTCCAACCTGCACTTTCATAAGCCAATCAGCACAGAGCAGCGTTCCAACCTGCACTTTCATAAGCCAATCAGCACAGAGCAGCGTTCCAACCTGCACTTTCATAAGCCAATCAGCACAGAGCAGCGTTCCAACCTGCACTTTCATAAGCCAATCAGCACAAAGCAGCGTTCTAACCTGCACTTTCATAAGCCAATCAGCACAGAGCAGCGTTCCAACCTGCACTTTCATAAGCCAATCAGCACAGAGCAGCGTTCCAACCTGCACTTTCATAAGCCAATCAGCACAGAGCAGCGTTCCAACCTGCACTTTCATAAGCCAATCAGCACAGAGCAGCGTTCCAACCTGCACTTTCATAAGCCAATCAGCACAGAGCAGCGTTCCAACCTGCATATTCATAAGCCAATCAGCACAGAGCGGCGTTCCAACCTGCACTTTCATAAGCCAATCAGCACAGAGCAGCATTCTAACCTGCACTTTCATAAGCCAATCAGCACAGAGCAGCGTTCCAACCTGCACTTTCATAAGCCAATCAGCACAGAGCAGCGTTCCAACCTGCACTTTCATAAGCCAATCAGCACAGAGCAGCGTTCCAACCTGCACTTTCATAAGCCAATCAGCACAGAGCAGCGTTCCAACCTGCACATTCATAAGCCAATCAGCACAGAGCAGCGTTCCAACCTGCACTTTCATAAGCCAATCAGCACAGAGCAGCGTTCCAACCTGAACTTTCATAAGTCAATCAGCACAGAGCAGCGTTCCAACCTGCACTTTCATAAGCCAATCAGCACAGAGCAGCGTTCCAACCTGCACTTTCATAAGCCAATCAGCACATAGCAGCACTTATTGGGTAAATAAGGCTTGGCGAATAACTAATTTTTCATTATCCATGATTATCACATTTTGTTTTTATTTTTAAGCCAAATTCATAAATATGTATGAAGCATTACATCCCAACATCTGCAACCATGCTTGGTTTACTTTTTTTAGCAAGAAGCAGGCAGCATTGTTGTGATTACAGGAGGGCTCATCACACTGATGGCCAGTCCTGCATTGTTGTGATTACTGAAGGGCTTATCACACTGATGGCCAGTCCTGTTTCAAACGAAGTTCAGCAACCTGCCACATTTGAAATGAAGGATGTAAATGCAGTGGGAGGGGCTTTATTGCTGTAACCTGATTGGACCTGAGGGAGCTGGGGGGAGGGGCTGTTTAGCTGTAACCTGATTGGACCTGAGGGAGCTGGGGGGAGGGGCCATTTAGCTGTAACCTGATTGGACCTGAGGGAGCTGGGGGGAGGGGCCGTTTAGCTGTAACCTGATTGGACCTGAGGGAGCTGGGGGGGAGGGGCTGTTTAGCTGTAACCTGATTGGACCTGAGGGAGCTGGGGGGAGGGGCCGTTTAGCTGTAACCTGATTGGACCTGAGGGAGCTGCGGGGAGGGGCTGTTTAGCTGTAACCTGATTGGACCTGAGGGAGCTGGGGGGAGGGGCCGTTTAGCTGTAACCTGATTGGACTCGAGGGAGCTGGGGGGAGGGGCCGTTTAGCTGTAACCTGATTGGACCTGAGGGAGCTGGGGGGAGGGGCCGTTTAGCTGTAACCCGATTGGACTCGAGGGAGCTGGGGGGAGGGGCCATTTAGCTGTAACCTGATTGGACCTGAGGGAGCTGGGGGGAGGGGCCGTTTAGCTGTAACCTGATTGGACTCGAGGGAGCTGGGGGGAGGGGCTTTACTACCCTGTTCCTCAAGCCTGTGTGCCCCAGCCTGAAAACAGCTGTTGCTAGGCAACAAGTCACAGGTGGGGAGATGGTCCATCTGGTCTATGTTCTGCCAGACGAAAGTGTGAGCAAGATGCGGGAGTGGCCATAGAGTACAGTGTCACTGCACAGTGTACAGTGTTGCAGCACAGCACTCACTGTATGATGTGGGCGGGGTCTGCTGCTGGCTCTGTGTTGCCATAGCAACCTGTTGGTTGAACATGTTTTTAATTAATTTATCTACTTTGTCAAAAGGTTTTGTAATTGTAATCCATGGTACACATTGCTGACTGTGAATGCTTCTCTGACTATAAGGAGGCATTATAGCATGAAATGTGCTATTCAGATACTAGGACATGTTTTAGTATGATTTCTGATTTATTTTATTTATTTATTGTCTTCAGTGAGTTCATTTCCGTGTGACTTTGTTACAGTGTGATGCTTCCTATTCATCTGGCAGGAGAATAAGACTACTGTTTCTATTTCTATTTTGGTTGGCTCCACTTCCTGTGCAGAAAGGAAATGCAAACCTCCTTATTTGGAACTGTTGTTTTCTTCCCCCCAGTCATAATTATGTGAATATAATGTAATTTCGTGTAATGAATATAGTGTAATTTAGTGTAATGAATGTAGTGTAATTTAGTGTAATGAATGTAGTGCAATTTAGTGTAATGAATAGTGTAATTTAGTGTAATGAATGTAGTGTTTGTAGTGTAATTTAGTGTAATGAATGTAGTGCAATTTAGTGTAATGAATAGTGTAATTTAGTGTAATGAATGTAGTGTTTGTAGTGTAATTTAGTGTAATGAATGTAGTGTAATTAAACTGCAGAGGCCTGTTGTTTGCTCCTTAGATAAAGAGAGAGTATGGAAGCAGTGTAGTCCCTGCCTTTCCTCCAAAGAAGATCTTCACTCTCACCCCCTCAGAACTGGAGCAGCGGAGAGAACAGCTGGAGAAGTACATGCAGGCAGGTGAGTGTGGCTGAGGTGTGAGCAGGGATGTGGTGTGGCTCAGGTGTGAGCAGGGATGTGGTGGGGCTGAGGTATTGAGCAGGGATGTGGTGGGGCTCAGGTATTGAGCAGGGATGTGGTGGGGTTCAGGTATTGAGCAGGGATGTGGTGGGGTTCAGGTAGTGAGCAGGGATGTGGTGGGGCTCAGGTATTGAGCAGGGATGTGGTGGGGCTCAGGTGTGAGCAGGGATGTGGTGGGGCTCAGGTGTGAGCAGGGATGTGGTGGGGCTCAGGTGTGAGCAGGGATGTGGTGGGGCTCAGGTATTGAGCAGGGATGTGGTGGGGCTCAGGTATTGAGCAGGGATGTGGTGGGGCTCAGGTATTGAGCAGGGATGTGGTGGGGCTCAGGTGTGAGCAGGGATGTGGTGGGGCTCAGGTATTGAGCAGGGATGTGGTGGGGATCAGGTATTGAGCAGGGATGTGGTGTGGCGTGGCTCAGGTGTGAGCAGGGATGTGGTGGGGCTCAGGTATTGAGCAGGGATGTGGTGTGGCTCAGTTGTGAGCAGGGATGTGGTGTGGCTCAGGTATTGAGCAGGGATGTGGTGTGGCTTAGGTGTGAGCAGGGATGTGGTGCGGCTCAGGTATTGAGCAGGGATGTGGTGTGGCTCAGGTGTGAGCAGGGATGTGGTGGGGCTCAGGTGTGAGCAGGAATGTGGTGCGGCTCAGGTATTGAGCAGGGATGTGGTGTGGCTCAGGTATTGAGCTGGGATGTGGTGTGGCTCAGGTATTGAGCTGGGATGTGGTGTGGCTCAGGTATTGAGCAGGGGTGTGGTGTGGCTCAGGTAGTGAGCAGGGATGTGGTGGGGCTCAAGTATTGAGCAGGGGTGTGGTGGGGCTCAGGTATTGAGCAGGGATGTGGTGTGGCTCAGTTGTGAGCAGGGATGTGGTGCGGCTCAGGTGTGAGCAGGGATGTGGTGCGGCTCAGGTGTGAGCAGGGATGTGGTGCGGCTCAGGTGTGAGCAGGGATGTGGTGCGGCTCAGGTGTGAGCAGGGATGTGATGGGGCTCAGGTATTGAGCAGGGATGTGGTGTGGCTCAGGTATTGAGCAGGGATGTGATGGGGCTCAGGTGTTGAGCAGGAATGTGGTGGGGCTCAGGTATTGAGCAGGAATGTGGTGTGGCATGGCTCAGGTGTGAGCAGGGATGTGGTGGGGCTCAGGTATTGAGCAGGGATGTGGTGTGGCTCAGTTGTGAGCAGGGATGTGGTGGGGCTCAGGTGTGAGCAGGGATGTGGTGCGGCTCAGGTGTGAGCAGGGATGTGGTGCGGCTCAGGTGTGAGCAGGGATGTGGTGCGGCTCAGGTGTGAGCAGGGATGTGGTGCGGCTCAGGTGTGAGCAGGGATGTGGTGCGGCTCAGGTATTGAGCAGGGATGTGGTGCGGCTCAGGTATTGAGCAGGGATGTGGTGCGGCTCAGGTATTGAGCAGGGATGTGGTGCGGCTCAGGTATTGAGCAGGGATGTGGTGCGGCTCAGGTAGTGAGCAGGGATGTGGTGGGGCTCAAGTATTGAGCAGGGATGTGGTGGGGATCAGGTATTGAGCAGGGATGTGGTGGGGCCCAGGTGTGAGCAGGGATGTGGTGTGGCCCAGGTTTGAGCAGGGGTGTGGTGTGGCTCAGGTGTGAGCAGAGATGTGATGGGGCTCAGGTATTGAGCAGGGATGTGGTGTGGCTCAGGTGTGAGCAGGGATGTGGTGTGGCTCAGGTATTGAGCAGGGATGTGGTGTGGCTCAGGTATTGAGCAGGGATGTGGTGTGGCTCAGGTATTGAGCAGGGATGTGGTGTGGCTCAGGTATTGAGCAGGGATGTGGTGGGGCCCAGGTGTGAGCAGGGATGTGGTGTGGCCCAGGTTTGAGCAGGGATGTGGTGTGGCTCAGGTGTGAGCAGAGATGTGGTGTGGCTCAGGTGTGAGCAGAGATGTGATGGGGCTCAGGTATTGAGCAGGGATGTGGTGTGGCTCAGGTGTGAGCAGGGATGTGGTGTGGCTCAGGTATTGAGCAGGGATGTGGTGTGGCTCAGGTATTGAGCAGGGATGTGGTGTGGCTCAGGTATTGAGCAGGGATGTGATGGGGCTCAGGTGTTGAGCAGGAATGTGGTGGGGCTCAGGTATTGAGCAGGGATGTGGTGTGGCTCAGGTATTGAGCAGGGATGTGGTGTGGCTCAGGTATTGAGCAGGGATGTGATGGGGCTCAGGTGTTGACCAGGGATGTGGTGGGGCTCAGTTATTGAGCAGGGATGTGGTGTGGCTCAGGTGTGAGCAGGGATGTGGTGGGGCTCAGGTATTGAGCAGGGATGTGGTGGGGCTCAGGTATTGAGCAGGGATGTGGTGGGGCTCAGGTATGTGGTGGGGCTCAGGTATTGAGCAGGGATGTGGTGTGGCTCAGGTATTGAGCAGGGATGTGGTGTGGCTCAGGTATTGAGCAGGGATGTGGTGTGGCTCAGGTGTGAGCAGGGATGTGGTGTGGCTCAGGTATTGAGCAGGGATGTGGTGTGGCTCAGGTATTGAGCAGGGATGTGGTGGGGCTCAGGTGTGAGCAGGGTTTGGGTTGACTGTGTTTGTTGAACACAGCCTTTCGGGCTTGCCATTGCAGTAAGTGGCAGCAAACTGCTTACTGCGCCGCCAAGTGGCTAATAGGTGATACTGCAACACTCTGCAGTGCATATGTTACTTATACAGTTTGTATGGTTATGTTTGGGGGGGCAAGTTTGAAAAATTTGGGTGGTGGGGGAGGGGGGTTTGCACATTGAAAAGTTTGAGCAGGTCACATGGCATGAGGGGTGTATGTCGCTGAGGTTAAAGGTCACAGGTTTAGCAGCATTGTGCCTGCTCTATTTTAACATGACCCTCACCCCCCCCCCCCCCACTCAGTGCGACAGGACCCCCTCCTGGGAGCCAGTGAGCTATTCAACAGCTTCCTGCGGAAAGCACAGCAGGTATATCACTTTACTTCACTGACTCACTCATCAACCCCCATGCTGAATCACTGAATCACTCCTCATCCACCATGCTGAAACACTGACTCACTCATCAACCACCATGCTGAATCACTGAATCACCCACCATGCTGAATCACTAATCACCCACCATGCTGAAACACTGAATCACTCCTCATCCACCATGCTGAATCACTGAATCACCCACCATGCTGAATCATTGAATCACTAATCACCCACCATGCTGAAACACTGAATCACTCCTCATCCACCATGCTGAAACACTGAATCACTCCTCCTCCACCAAGTTGAATCACTCAGCACCCACCCTTCCTAAATTCACTCAATCACTTTCCACTCATTGTGCTGAATCATTGAATCACTCACCCCCACTGTGCTGAATCATTGAATCACTCACTACTCCTTATGTGCTGAATTACACACCACCACTGAATCATTTTCTGTTTGTTGATCCAAAAGGAGACTCAACAGATCCCAACAGAAGAAGCTGACCTGGAGATCCACCTATCCAATGGTCAAAAAGTCAAGATCAACATTCTCACTTCAGATCAGACGGAGGACGTCTTAGAGGTACAGAGAAGGTTTCCCCCTTTTTCTTCAATTAGGAATGCACAATCATAATAATCAGAGCTGAATGCGCAATCATATTAATCAGAGCTGAATGCACAATCATATTAATCAGAGCTGAATGCGCAATCATAATAATCAGAGCTGAATGCACAATCATATTAATCAGAGCTGAATGCACAATCATAATAATCAGAGCTGAATGCACAATCATAATAATCAGAGCTGAATGCACAATCATAATAATCAGAGCTGAATGCACAATCATATTAATCAGAGCTGAATGCACAATCATATTAATCAGAGCTGAATGCACAATCATAATAATCAGAGCTGAATGCACAATCATATTAATCAGAGCTGAATGCACAATCATATTAATCAGAGCTGAATGCACAATCATAATAATCAGAGCTGAATGCGCAATCATATTAATCAGAGCTGAATGCACAATCATATTAATCAGAGCTGAATGCACAATCATATTAATCAGAGCTGAATGCACAATCATATTAATCAGAGCTGAATGCGCAATCATAATAATCAGAGCTGAATGCACAATCATATTAATCACAGCTGAATGCACAATCATTCTAAAATAAGTATTCTAAAATAAATAATGCCTGTTAGTATTCTAAAATAAATAATGCCTGTTAGTATTCTAAAATCAATAATGCCTGTTAGTATTCTAAAATCAATAATGCCTGTTAGTATTCTAAAATCAATAATGCCTGTTAGTATTCTAAAATAAATAATTCCTGTTAGTATTCTAAAATAAATAATGCCTGTTAGTATCCTAAAATAAATTTGCTTTACAAATGATTTTGTGTTTTGTTTGTGTTAGTCACAGGCTGTGGATATGATTTTGTGTTTTGTTTGTGTTAGTCACAGGCTGTGGATATGATTTTGTGTTTTGTTTGTGTTAGTCACAGGCTGTGGATATGATTTTGTGTTTTGTTTGTTACTCTCAGGCTGTGGCCTCTAAGTTGGACCTGCCTGATGAGCTAGTGGGTTACTTCAGCCTGTTTCTCATCCGGGAAGGAGGGGATGGTGGCTGCACCTGTGAGTAAAACTACAGACCATTTACTGACTGCTCACAGCCTGACGGGCTGTTTACTGACCCCTCACAACCTGACGGGCTGCTTACTGACCATTTACTGACTGCTCACAGCCTGACGGGCTGTTTACTGACCCCTCACAACCTGACGGGCTGCTTACTGACCATTTACTGACTGCTCACAGCCTGACGGGCTGTTTACTGACCCCTCACAGCCTGACCGGCTGCTTACCGACCGTTTACTGACCCCTCACAGACTGACCGGCTGCTCACAGAGTGACACTTACTAACTGCTGGCGTGCGCTCTGTGTTAAGCTGGCGTGCGCTCTGTGTTAAGATGGGGTGCGGTCTATGTTAAGCTGGCGTGCGCTCTGTGTTAAGATGGCGTGCGGTCTATGTTAAGCTGGCGTGCGCTCTGTGTTAAGATGGGGTGCGGTCTATGTTAAGCTGGCATGTGGTCTGTGTTAAGATGGCGTGCGGTCTGTGTTCCTCCAGTTGTGCGGAAGCTGCAGGAGTTTGAGCTGCCATACGTTTCTGTGACCAGTCTGAGAAACCCAGAATTCCACATCGTTCTGCGTAAGAGGTGAGAGAGGCAGAGAGCTCTATATCTGCATCTAACCCTAATCCTAACCCTCCTACTTCCTCTGTATCTACATCTAACCCAAACCCTCCTCCATCTAACCCTAAACCTAATTCCAGCCTTTGGACTCATCTTAGATAAGTGATTTTTTTATTAAGATGGAATAAAAAGAATCTAAGTACGTTCAACTAAAGAAATACAAGGAAATGTAGTCATTTATGTGCTCTGTTATAAACCCACTGTGAGCTGTGCTCTGTTATAAACCCACTGTGAGCTGTGCTCTGTTATAAACCCACTGTGAGCTGTGCTCTGTTATAAACCCACTGTGAGCTGTGTAAAATACTAATTTAATTTTACTTTTATTGGTGCAGCACTTAATCCTGACTCTCTGGGGATGAAAAGCTCCTCTAACGTGTGTGTTGTTTTTGTGCGTGTGTGAGTGTGTGTGTGTGTGTGTGTGTGAGTGTGTGCGTGTGTGAATGTGTGTTGTTGTCTTCCAGGCAGGCAGCCAGCAAGTGTCATATCACAGCTAATGAAGTTTATTTATGTTCACTGAGAACACCGTACTCTGCATCTATAAACAGAGATGTTTTTACTCCATGTCTCACTCACTGTTCCTCATCTTTAGCAAACTTTAAAGTGATTTCACCGGGTCTCTGATGCTATGCTTGTGTTTTGTAGCTACTGGGACTCTGCATATGACAGTGATGTCATGGACAACCGAGTGGGACTGAATTTACTGTACGCCCAGGTAGCAATGAGCTCATATTCTTACTGTACACAATGGGGTCGGTTTACTCAGATCCCAAATAAGGGGTGTTATTTTGTGTGTGCAGCCAAAGTATTTTCACGTGTTATTATTTCACACTGCGGGTGATCAACTAAAAGTTATTCTCTAAATTACTCCAGCCACAAACAGCCATATTTAAATGAGAGATTTGGTGTGTTTGGATTGCTGTGGACTAAGATGTTTGTCAGGACTGAAATGATGGTAACTAAGCTTACTCTCACCCTTACATCTGATGCTGGCTTTTATTTTGATAAAGTTTTTATTTGCTTTGTTATTCACTGTTTGTTACAATAGACATTGCATTGCTTGTTTGGTTCAAATACTAGTTGCTCTTGTATTCTGTAACATGATTTGCTTCATGATTTAAAATGTATTTATTCTAACTGTTCATGATGCATGTATCCACAAATTATCTTTTTGTGTATCTGGGCCAGTTAATTAGCCCCTATTGTTACGCAATCATTCACAACGTTCGGTTATGGTATATTCCTAACACACCCATGTCTGGTAAGAATGGAATGGACATGCCAGTGTGTCTGTACATGCCAAAGAGTTAAGAAGCAGGGACAGTGCATCTGAACAGTTGGACTGGGAGATTAATAGCTGCCATAACGGACCAGAGGCTGACTCACCAGAAGTACGGTCGTTGCTGGTATGGAGTTGCTTCTTCTAGTGACTTGCTCCAAGTCGTCCCTTGTTTTGCCCAAAAGCTATAAAATGGCATCACTAGATAAGTGATACATATCTATTATTCTTTGCCTCTGACATTCCAAAGAGATTTACAGGAGTGGAAAAGAACTGCTCTCGACGTCTCCGTCTTGCTGCAATGACAGTCATCATCTTATCGATTGTGTGTCTTTTAATACCTGCTTCCCATTCATACTAAAATGTATGTGCAAATACCATTCCAAAAATTGCTTTCAGGCTTAGTAAATCACATTACTCATGCTAAAGTCATCTATTTGCTTGACCTTGTTGCACTATTTTGCGAAATAACGTAGGGATGGCCAATTTTGCTAATTAATTCAGGCAAACCTGCAAAAATTGAAAATCCATGAATCTTTCATTTTAACACAAATTCCTCTTTACACCTCGTTAGTTCATCATCTCGGAAGATCTTTTGCAGGTAATAAGAGTTTTACGTATGATTTTGTACACACAAACCTTTAGTAAATCGACCCCAAAGTCTGTGCGTGTGTGTGTGTGTGTGTGTGTTTGTGTGTGCGCCCGCGCGTGTGCGTGCGTGTGTGTGCGCGTGTGCGTGCATGCGTGTGTGTGTGTGCGTGCGTGAGTGTATGTGTATAAAATTGAATGAAACAGTATTAAAGTGATTGAGTGTGTGTGGTAAGGTGCATGAGTTCTCTCTACAGACGGTCTCTGATATTGAACGGGGTTGGATCCTGGTAAATAAAGACCAGCATCGGCAGCTTAAGTCTCTACAGGAGAAAGGCTCCAAGAAAGAGGTTTCTCTTCCCTTATATTCCCTTACTCCCCCGATGATATCCACAACTTTGTGTGTGATGTGCAGGCAGCTTTGTATGAGAAGCCAGAAAACAGAAAAATAACCTGGTTGCCTTTCCAGGGTTTTATTTGTTGCTTTTTTTATATGCAGTAAAATTTTTGCACCTGAAGTAAATCCTGCTCTTTACATTCCTGCCCATCTCCTCCTGTCATCTTTCTTTGAGTGTTTTTATATTCGTTTATTATTTATGTAAGATCGTTGTATTATTTATATTGTGTCTATTTTTCTTCTTAGTTTATCCGCCTGGCTCAAACCCTGAAGTATTTTGGCTACATTAAGTTTGATCCCAGCATCACGGACTTCCCGGAGAAGGGATGTCACGTGATCGTCAGCGCTGGAAACAACGAGCTCAGCTTCCACGTGCGGCTTCCCAGCGAGCACGTGAAGGAGGGCAGCTTCAAGGTCACGCGTATGAGGTGCTGGCGCGTGACATCGTCTGTAAGCACCTCCCTCTCCTCTCACACAGTCCTTTTATGTCTGTAGGGGAAGCTTTGTAGACTGATCCACGCTGATCCTGCTGTGTTCAGGCTGATCTTGCTGTGTTCAGGCTGATCTTGGTGTGTTAAGGCTGATCTTGCTGTGTTCAGGCTGATCTTGGTGTGTTAAGGCTGATCTTGCTGTGTTCAGGCTGATCTTGCTGTGTTCAGGCTGATTTTGGTGTGTTAAGGCTGATCTTGCTGTGTTCAGGCTGATCTTGCTGTGTTAAGGCTGATCTTGCTGTGTTCAGGCTGATCTTGCTGTGTTCAGGCTGATCTTGCTGTGTTCAGGCTGATCTTGCTGTGTTCAGGCTGATCCTGCTGTGTTAAGGCTGATCTTGCTGTGTTCAGGCTGATCTTGCTGTGTTCAGGCTGATCTTGCTGTGTTCAGGCTGATCTTGCTTTGTTCAGGCTGATCTTGCTGTGTTAAGGCTGATCTTGCTGTGTTCAGGCTGATCTTGCTGTGTTCAGGCTGATCTTGCTTTGTTCAGGCTGATCCTGCTGTGTTAAGGCTGATCTTGCTGTGTTCAGGCTGATCTTGGTTCTCTCTCATGCAGCAGGTCCCAGTGGCCAATGGGACGGCCGCACCCTGTAGTGGGGGGAAGTGTGAGGTGAAGCTGGAGCTGGCCTTTGAGTACCTGATGAGCAAGGACCGTCTACAGTGGGTCACCATCACCAGCCCACAGGTGAGTTCACCTGTAACACCTGTACACAAACACACACACACACACACACACACACCTGTACACAAAGACACCCACCTGTACACAAACACAAACTCACCTGTAACACCTGTACACAAACACACACACACACACACACACACACACACACACACACACACACACACCTGTACACAAACGCATACTCACACCTGTAACACCTGTACACAAACACACTCACCTGTAACATCTGTAAACAAACACACACACACACACACACACACACCTGTACACAAACACACACACACACACACACACACACAGACTTGTAACACCTGTACACACACACACACACACACACCTGTACACAAACGCATACACCTGTAACACCTGTACACAAACACACTCACCTGTAACACCTGTACACAAACACACACATACACACACACACACCTGTACACAAACACACACCCACCTGTAACGCCTGTAAACAAACACACACACACACACACACACACACACACAAACAGCAACTCAGGATTAGTTGTGCTCTGATGTAAATGAAGGCTGCATCTTTTTTAACCTGCTTTTTATGCTGTAATTTATGCTGCTTTTTGTACTTTGAGGCTATAATGATGAGCATCTGTCTGCAGTCCATGGTGGATGAGCTGATGGTGAAGAAATCGGGAGGTAGCATTAAGAAGGTCAGTTTGTGTGTGTGTGTGTGTGTGTGTGTGTGTGTGTGTGTGTGTGTGTGTGTGTGTGTGTGTGTGTGTGTGTGTGTGTGTGTGTGTGTGTGTGTGTGTGTGTGTGTGTGTGTGTGTGTGTGTGTGTGTGTGTGTGTGTGTGTGTGTGCGTGCGCGTGTGTGTGCGCGTGTGTGTGTTTCTTGCACACATTTCCCAACATGGAATGTGCTCTTCATAGCTGCCTAAGGGGCCCTAATATGACCTGTTGTGGGCACATAGTCAGATTTAGGGCTGTAACGATATATCATTTCTGCAGTGGCAGAGAGAGATTTGGCCATATGGCGTTTATTGCTGCAGCCCTAGTCAGACTGACCAACTGTGTAGCAAACTTTGATCTCTGCTGTCAGATAGTCATGTGACTTTTCTCTTCATTTTATTTTTCTAACATTGTTTGTGTGTCCCAGATGCTGAAGAAACGTCACAATGGGTCACTTCATCGATCAGACAGTCAGCAAGCAGTGAAGTCCCCTCCCATACTGGTAAGAGTGCCTTTTTATCCCTCCAGTTAATGTTCATTAAATTGAGATAAACTTAATATAATCTTTTCTCTCTCGTTCAGGATTCCCCAGACCCAAACCGGGAGCAGATGGTAAAACTCTCGGTAAGTTGTGTGTTTGCCATACAGGCCTGGCAGAAAGCCAGTTCATATGTATTTTTACCTGCTTACCAATCATACCTGTACTTTTACCTGCAGACGAAGCTCACCTCCGTCACTCTACGAGGAATCAGCACTTCTAACTCCAGTAGTGACATCAGTGGTAACAATTTCCATGGCAACTATGCCTTTGAGGGGATTGGAGATGATGACCTGTAAGCCCCGCCTTCTTATAGACAGCCAGTCAGGAGGCTCACACTGACCAGAGAAATTCTGCAAGATCAGAGTGCACCTGCACTAGACCACACAGATACACATGGGAATCACACACACACACACACACGCACACGTACAGTCTCACACAAACACACACACATGTACACGCACACATACACACACACTCTCTCTCTCTCGCTCTCTCTTACACACACGCGCACACACACACACACACACACACGCATAAACGCTCGCACACACACATACACACACACATACACTTTCTCTCTCTCGCTCTTTCTCACACACACGTATACACATGCATAAACGCTCGCACACACGTGCCCGCACACACACTCACACACGCACAAACACACACACAGAAATGTGTTTCCAGTAGAAAGAAGTTCACTTCTCATTCTTGGCCAATTGATTGTAGTAATTTACCTGTTTCAAGCAGTATTTATTTGTACACTATTTCAAAAACATGCAGAATGATGAGTATTGCAGTCTTACACGGTTAAATTGAGCTCCATAATATGATACCTTTGTTTTGAATGTTTTATAGTGTCTATAAATGTTTCACTCTGAGTGCTCCTTAGACAGTCCTGCTGTATAAACCACAGGTTTCCATGGAGTCAGATCAAATAAAAACACCAACTTACTGACTATTATTGAGCAGCAGTTATTCAAGGTACAAACCTGTGTGATAATGGAATATGATGAGGATATGGGTCCTATCAGCACTTACAGTACAAACACTCTTTGTTACTGATACACTACTAGTTATACACAACATTACCAACACATTTCCATTACATTAAATTACAGATACACTACCATACATTACCATTGAATTACATTAAATTACAGATACACTACCATACATTACCATTGCATTACATTAAATTACAGATACACTACCATACATTACCATTGCATTGCATTACTAATACGTAGTAGTCACAAGCCTGTGGAATGTAGTGATGTGTTATTAAGACAGAGTGCAGTGTTCACTGGGGATGATCAGGGCGTGGAATGTACGTATTCATATACTTGTGGGGACTTGTGTCCACCATGTGCTGTGTGCCAAATCTCACTGGGGGCAAAACAGGCCCCCATCCAGCAGTAATTCTCCAGGGGAATCTTCTTAATTTAACTGGGGTGAATTTGTAAGTGGGAACCATGAATTGAGTGTGGTGTAGTGAACACTATGCTGTGTTAAGTGTAGTGTAGTGAACACTATGCTGTGTTAAGTGTAGTGTAGTGGGCACTATGCTGTGTTAAGTGTAGTGGGCACTATGCTGTGTTAAGTGTAGTGTAGTGGGCACTGTTTTGTTGAGAGTGTAGTGAATGATTCCGTTGAAGTTGCTGTCAGTGGAAATTCTTCTTTCTAAAGGCCCTATACAGCTGTGTCCGTCTCTCTCCTGGTACTGCATTTCAGCCAATGGGGTGTAGGTGGCTCAAATCTTGCAGAATTTGTTGGTCCGATTGGATAGTTCAAATGAACCGCTTGCACTTGCTGAACCAACCATTTTGCACAGTATTAAGGATGTAATTGGATCAAAAATATTTCTAAAATTTTTTTAAGAAAGTTCAAAATTGAACACTGAAAAAGACATACAGTACATTTACAAATTTTGGTCAACATTAAATTTTTTTTTTTTTTTTCCAACAAATGTTTTTTATATGTTTCTCATTAAAGCCAAAATTATAGTTTACTAAAGCATTTTGCACAAAAGGAGCATTTAAATCATTGTAATGTCACTTTTATATATATGTACGTTTAAATAAAAAGTATTCTGAATGATGTTACTAATATCTGTATCTCTAAGTGTATTGTAATCAAATAGATCAAATGTAATCTAAGATGTATAAAAATAAACTAATATCTATCATTGTTTACAGAATTTTAGAGATTTTAGTTAAAAATGTTTACAGAATTACTGATCTGAATTTAAACTGCTTGTCTTACTTAAACTGTTTATTTTTAAAAAAGCTGATATAAGTGATTCCATCTCATTATTTTGTCTTGTATCTGATTTAAAAAATGTAGCATCTGTGAGGATTGTGATGAAAATGGCCAAATTATAATTTTATTGCAGTGTTCCTGACTTGTGATTTCTGGATTTTTAAAACAATGTCTTATCATTCCTGAGGAAGAATCCAAGGGTAGTTCCTGTTTGTGGTAACGAGAACAGGACAGAGTTCCTGTTTATGGTAAAGAGAACAGGACAGAGTTGGACATCTTGCTAAAAAGCATTTCCTCCTCAGATGAACAGTAATGCTGGGCTCAGGGGTCTCCTGTGTCATTCAGGTGGGGACTTGTGTTAAAATGTATTGAGTGAATGAAAAGGTCGACTTGAATGTTTTTTCACAAAAAGTGTCTGGAAAGAAGAGGGCTTAAGAATCAAAACATTTATTTAAAAAGGAAAAAAAAAAATAATCCTTATGATTTTTCAATACTGTATTAAAACTGTTAGAACAAAATTAATGGGAGTTGCAAAAGTCCAGAATTTCAAATAAATTTGGTGCCAAATAACTTCCATGCAGATGTGATTTTTTTTCTTTCTTCACCCTGTTGGACTAAAATGGTTTTGCATTTTGGAGACTGTCTCTTCCACTGAGAATGGGATGGACTCGATTTGGAGACTGGGGTGAAACGGCTGTTACGGGGTTATTTTAGAAAGGGCTGCTTTAAGGAATTGGGTTATTTGTGACTTGTTGTTTGGGAGACACATGGGACAATCAGTACATACACAGCCTATTTGTTGTAACTGCAAAAGATACTTTTGTGCTACTGTAGTACTGATGTGGGATCAGCTGGAGCACAGAGATGCACACAGTCTAGTTCTGATGTGGGATCAGCTGTAGCACAGAGATGCACACAGTCTAGTTCTGATGTGGGATCAGCTGTAGCACAGAGATGCACACAGTCTGTAGTTCTGATGTGGGATCAGCTGTAGCACAGAGATGCACACAGTCTGTAGTACTGATGTGGGATCAGCTGGAGCAC
The DNA here is from genome assembly GCA_029718625.1 of Synaphobranchus kaupii. Classification (NCBI taxonomy): domain Eukaryota; kingdom Metazoa; phylum Chordata; class Actinopteri; order Anguilliformes; family Synaphobranchidae; genus Synaphobranchus; species Synaphobranchus kaupii. The sequence goes on from JAINUF010000026.1 coordinate 3,880,918, forward strand.
AGAGATGCACACAGTCTAGTTCTGATGTGGGATCAGCTGTAGCACAGAGATGCACACAGTCTGTAGTTCTGATGTGGGATCAGCTGTAGCACAGAGATGCACACAGTCTAGTTCTGATGTGGGATCAGCTGTAGCACAGAGATGCACACAGTCTAGTTCTGATGTGGGATCAGCTGTAGCACAGAGATGCACACAGTCTGTAGTACTGATGTGGGATCAGCTGTAGCACAGAGATGCACACAGTCTGTAGTACTGATGTGGGATCAGCTGTAGCACAGAGATGCACACAGTCTGTAGTTCTGATGTGGGATCAGCTGTAGCACAGAGATGCACACAGTGTAGTTCTGATGTGGGATCAGCTGTAGCACAGAGATGCACACAGTCTGTAGTTCTGATGTGGGATCAGCTGTAGCACAGAGATGCACACAGTCTGTAGTACTGATGTGGGATCAGCTGTAGCACAGAGATGCACACAGTCTAGTACTGATGTGGGATCAGCTGTAGCACAGAGATGCACACAGTCTGTAGTACTGATGTGGGATCAGCTGTAGCACAGAGATGCACACAGTCTGTAGTTCTGATGTGGGATCAGCTGTAGCATAGAGATGCACACAGTCTGTAGTTCTGATGTGGGATCAGCTGTAGCACAGAGATGCACACAGTCTGGGATTAGCCAGTACAGGGCTTGAAATGTTTTAAACAGACTCTACAGCATTATAATACACATCAAGATACACAAAGTACTGTATATGAGGCCTGAGCCTAACCCAAAAACACACAACATTCTCTCACTCGCTCTTGCATAGAAACACGCACACACTCACGCACTCAGGATGTGTTGTGATCGGGTTCTACCCTTTTTGGACATTTTATACAGGATAGAGTATTTAAAACCATACTTGAAAAATTCAGCACAAATTCAGCCCATGATTATTTGCTGAGGAACAAGCTTCTGCATGTGGCAGCAAGGCAATGTGCTTCTTGAGGGAAACTTCCTCTCCTCTGAGGAACACAAACTCAAGAGGTTCCACGGGACACCTGGCCAGGTGACCTTTTGTCATGAGATGCTCCCTAGTTTTTGTGAAACAAAATCTTTAGTCAAAGAAGATGAATCAAAGGTTATATCTTTCCATTTATACAAGGCCAGCCAGCAGAGGATGGGCTCCCCCTCTATAGCCCGGTTCCTCCTAAGATGTCTTCCCATTGGGGAGTTCTTTCTCGTGACCATTTGAGTGTTTTGGAGTTTTGGTGGTTTAGGTCTGGTTTTTGCCCAATCTACCTTGGTTTCCTCTGTACAGCGTCTGTGTGACTGTGTCTCTGTAAAAAGAGCTATATGAGGTTAGAGGCAGGTTGGCTCAGTCCAGACTCTTAGATAAATATGTTGTCATGGGTGCCCTCTAGTGGTGGCCACCAATAATATTTTTTTGTATGCACACCACATGCTCTCCGCTGCTTTCTTACCCAGGTCATTTAACAGCAAGGAGGACCTGTTCCATCTCAGCCAAGGACAGTCTTCAGTACCCAGGCAATGGGCTCAATAGCTACATGTTCTTTAATGTTTTGTGTTTTAGCCAAATCATTTTTAATCTTTAACCTCACAGTTGTAAGAGCAGGCACCCTAGTGTGTGTGTGTATTTATATTTGCAAAGGAAATGTAATAATATATATTCAAATTATCTTAAGAACTTAAATGTTATTCATATTTTATGGTAGGGTTTGTATTAAGATGTTAGAAATTAAAATGGCTATACCTCTGGTAATAAAATGACATTATTGCTTATAGTAAGATTTAGAACTGATAGAGTATGTGACTACCAAGGCAGTGAGGATGGTTTTTAGTTTCACTGTAGTATTCAGACATTTCCCTGTAGTAAAAACACATCACTCCAGTCTCGCATGTCACCTTGTCAACATTAATTTCCGCTTTTTATTAAGGCAATTATGCACGACTGCATACAAAGTCCAAACATTTCCATGAAAACATTCAATTCTTTCTTCACAACCTGAACTGACTATAAACTGCATACAGTACACTGCATACAGTACACTGCATAAACTGCATAAACAAGTTCACCTAATACTCCATTTAGCTCTGTTCCCTACTGCTTTTCCCTCATGAAGACTGACAGCAGTTAAATATCACAATCGTAAAAACGAAAAGGCTGTATATTAAAAATATGCATTTCTAATGAAGAAATTGCAATGTTTAAAAAATATAAATGCTTTATTTTTTGACACTTCATGCTCGCAATGTCATTGTTTTTCTTTGAAGGAAAATTAAACAATGGGCTAATGTTCACATTTAATGCACAGCAGTCAAAAGCTACATGACTCCAGAATAAGACATGGCACCCCCTGCTGTACTTCAGGAGAATAGCACAGTATCTGAGCTGTAGAGCAGGCAGGAGACCGTAACTAGGGAAACAGACCGACAAAGACCCCCTCCCCCTCAAAAGGCAACAGACAGCACAGAGACCCCTCTGCAATATGTGCATATTTTACACAGACCAACACATTAAAAACACACAACATCAAGAAAACGCTGGTAGCTTAAACAGACAGTTTTTACGTCACATCAACTGAGTTAAAACTCCTCAATAATCCTCTGATATCTGTGCATGAATACCCCCCCCCCCCCCCCCCATGCACACACATAGCCCCCCATAAACACACACACACACACACACACACACACCCACCCACCCACCCTTCACCCTAACCCCATACATTAGTAAGCAGCTACACATCTTCTACACACACACCCCCCCCATAAACGCATGCACGCGCACACACCACCGCCCCATACACACACACTGCACTCCCCCTTCACACACACACACCCGTAAGCAGCTACACATCTTCCTCCTCTTCCTCGTCCTCCTCCTCCTCGTTGTCGGGCAGCTGCACTTTGACCCAGCCGTGGGCCGAGTGCCCGTGCTTCCTCTGGTGGCGTTTGTAGTTGTCCCAGTGGCCGGTGGTGTAGGGGCACTCCTGGCAGCTGAAGGGCTTCTCTCCTGTGTGGCGCAGCATGTGACGCTTCAGGTTCATGCTCTGGTTGCAGCTGTAGCTGCACACGGCGCACTGGAAGGGCTTGGCGCCAGAGTGGATGCGTTGGTGCCGTTTGAGGTTGGCCAGGTTGCCGCAGGCGTAGTCGCACAGGTGGCACTTGTAGGGCTTCTCGCCGGTGTGCACGCGGTGGTGGCGCTTCAGGTTGTCGAAGTGCGCGGAGGCGTAGTCGCACTGGGGGCACTTGTAGGGCTTCTCCCCGCTGTGCGTCTTCATGTGGCGGGCCAGGTGGTTGGGGTACTGGGTGGTGAAGGGACACAGGGAGCAGGAGAACACCCGATCGCCCCTCTCTCCCGGGCTGCCGGCCGTGGCCTTGGACAGCATCTCCAGCGTGCAGCTGCCGCAGATCTGCGCCGACGTCCCGTCCTCGTCCTCCAGGACCACCCCGCAGAGCCGGCAGGTGAACGGGAACAGCAGCTCGGGGAGGGCATTGGCCACGCCCCCAGCCCCACCCCCACCCGCATCCTGTGGTCGGTCATTCCCTCGGTTCAGTTGGTCGCCATGGTGAAGAGACCGCAGCACAGCTTCTGTTTCAAAGAGAAATTGAGATCAACACACACACACACACACACACACACACTCACACACATGTATTTGGTGCATGTATTTGCTGAATGTAGTCGTGTGTCTGCGGTCCTGGCTACGTAGAACGTGCTCTGTGGGAGGATAGGAGTGGTTTTTTCGGTGGGGCTGTATGTACTGGGGCCAAAATATTCAAAAGGGATAAAGGAAAAAAGCGTATTGCTTAACTTTTTATTTGGGCAGGCTAAGTTGGGTTTATGGCTCACAAGACGGAACAAAATAAAAGGGTGTGGGCTGGTAGACCCAGTTTTATTGTTTAATGGGTTGGTCTCTGCGCGCCTTAGGGCTAAGTATGAGTACTATGGTTTTATGAATGACCTTGAGATGTTTCAGAGCATCTGGGGTGTGGAAGGGGCTGTTTGCACGCTCAGGGACGGGGATCTATTTATTTGTATATAATTGTGGGAGCTATGAAGATGGCAGCAATGCTATGTATTTCTATTTATAGGATGGGTAATGGTCTTTTTATGCAATGTAAGGTACTGTGCATGGGGGGTGGTCGTTTTTTAATTTGCGTGTGTGTGTGGTGTAATTACTTTTGCTGGTCAAAGTCTCTCTCCCTCACTCTCCCTCTGTCTCTGTCTCTGTCTCTGTCTCTGTCTCTCTCCCTCTCTCTCTTTCTCTCCCTCCCCCTCTGTCTCTCTCTCCCTCTCCCCCTCACTCTCCCTCTCTCCCTCTCCCCCTCTCTGTCTCTCTCTCTCCCTCTCCCCCTCTCTGTCTCTCTCTCCCTCCCCCTCTGTCTCTCTCTCCCTCTCCCCCTCTGTCTCTCTCTCCCTCTCCCCCTCCCTCTCCCTCTCCCCCTCCCTCTCCCTCTCCCCCTCACTCTCCCTCCCCCTCTGTCTCTCTCCCCCTCTCTGTCTCCCCCTCACTCTCCCTCCCCCTCTCTGTCTCTCTCTCTCCCTCCCCCTCTGTCTCTCCCTCCCTCTCCCCCTCCCCCTCTCTCTCTCTCTCTCCCTCCCTCTCTCTCTCCCTCACTCTCCCTCACTCACTCTCCCTCTCCCTCCCTCTCCCTCTCCCTCTCCCCCTCCCCCTCTCTCTCCCTCTCTCTCTCTCTCTCTCCCTCCCTCTCTCTCTCCCTCACTCTCCCTCACTCACTCTCCCTCTCTCTCTCTCCCTCCCTCTCTCCCTCCCTCTCTCCCTCCCTCTCTCTCTCCCTCACTCTCCCTCTCCCTCCCTCCCTCTCTCTCCCTCACTCTCCCCCTCACTCTCCCTCACTCTCCCCCTCACTCTCCCTCTCCCCCTCTCCCTCTCTCTCTCCCTCTCTCTCTCCCTCCCTCTCTCTCTCTCTCCCTCCCTCTCTCTCTCCCTCCCTCTCCCCCTCTCTCCCTATGTCTCACTGTCCCTCTCCTTCCCTCTCTACCCTTCCCTCCCTCCCTCCAGTCTGTTAAAGAAAGTGTACCTTCAGCTGGCCCCTCCCCGACAGCCTGTCCAATCGCATGCCTGTCCAGCGGCACGTTGCTGTTGCTGCGCTGTTCCGGCACGTGCATTTGCTGGTCATGCGTGTGCATGCGCTGGTGCCTCTTCAGGTTCCCCAGGGAGCTGCAGGCGAAGTCGCAGTGGGCGCAGCTGTAGGGCTTCTCTCCCGTGTGAATGCGCAGGTGCCGCTGAAGGTTGACGAGCTGCGCAGACGCGTATGCGCAGAGAGGGCAGCGGTAAGGCTTGTCGCCGTTGTGCGTCTTCATGTGGCGCTTTAGGTGGTTGGAGTAGCGGGAGGTGAAGCTGCACTGCTTGCAGGAGTGGAGTTTGGGGGGGTCATCCCCATCTTCCTCTCCTCCGTCCAGCGCATCATCCTCATCATCGTTGGCTTGGCTGGCGGGGTCTGAGCTCACGCCCCACCCCTTCCTGTCCCCACAGCGGGGGCAGTAGGGCCCGGCCAGGCTCAGTAATTGGCCGCAGCGTGCACAAGATCCACCCTCCTCTGGCTCGCTGTCAGGGTCGTGGGCGTGGTCTGCCTGGCTCTCCATACTGAGGGGAGTGAAGCACAGGGGGAACACCTCCAAACCAATCAGCTCGGCCGCGTCTGCAACAGGAACCAATCACAAGCACCCAATCAACCACGCCTGCAACAGGAACCAATCACAAGCACCCAATCAGCCACATCTGCAACAGGAACTAATCAGCCGTGTCTGCAACAAGAACCAATCACAAGCACCCAATCAGCCGTGTCTGCAACAGGAACCAATCACAAGCACCCAATCAACTCTGCAGTAAGTAGCTCTGCCTCTGTGGGAACCAATCACAAGTCAATGAATCCGAGAGGGACGAAAGAGATGCAGTCATTTAAAAAGAGAGAAGTAACCAGGTTTTGTTCAGACATATAAAGACATATTAACAGAGTTAACCCTAACCCCATATTAACAGAGTTAACCCTAACCCTAACCCCATATTAACAGAGTTAACCCTAACCCTAACCCCATATTAACAGAGTTAACCCTAACCCTAACCCCATATTAACAGAGTTGGAAGCAAATCTGAAAGTAAGTCTAAACAGATACTTTACACAAACATACAGCCCTGGAAAAAATTAAGAGACCACCCCATATGTTTTAAAGAATCGGGGTTACTCCAACAAAAATAGTGATTGTTAAACCCTTCCTAAGCAAAGACATTGTTATTTTTATTATTTATTTATGGGCATGAACTTGTTTAGTTTGCATTATTCAATGTCTAACAACACTGTATTTTTTGTATTTTGACCAGTTGTCATTTTCTGCAAATAAATGTTCTGAATAACAATATTTTTGTCTGGAATTAAAATCAAATGTGGTCAATCGTTTATGAAATCGCTATCAAAAGTGAGATTTTACACAGGCATGTGGTCTCAATTTTTTCCAGAGCTATATACAGTATGTATATAAATGCAAGGGTGCCAATAATTGTGGCACACGTGGTTTTGTTAAAAATAATTCTTTCTTGATGAGGGATTTTTTTTTCTCATAATAAATTTACTTCAATTAAAGGTTGGAGTTTTCTAATTTTTTTCAGTGTGACATTAAGCTAATTCACCAAATGGTGAATTTTTTATAACCCTTTTTACTCATCTTTACCATAGAGTTCTATAGGAAAATGAGTCAGGAGAAGAAACCCTTAAAGTGATCCATCCATATCTACTCCATATCTGGCCGTAGAGTGATGGTTTGGGGCTCGTTTGATACCTTAGACCCTTGATGACTTACAGCCATTTCGCCAGTCATGTGTTCCCTACTGTACCAGCATAATTTACAGCTGAATCTAGTCTCACCCCCCAATTCCCATAGAGATCCATTCAAATGCAGAGAGGTTATAGTATCGCTTGTAACAGTACCTGAAAATAAGATGTCGAGAGTCTTTTGATGTTGATGGGTCACGGACTTCAGGAAGTAACAGAATGCAAAGGATATGCGACCAAATATGAAATATGATACTTTAAAAATACATTAAAGCAACAGAACACTTATGCACGAGAGATTTCAGTTTTTGATTTTTAATACATTTGCAAAATTTTCTAAAAAATGTTTTCACTTTGTCATTATGGGTTATTGAGTGGAGATTGATGGGCAAAAATGGCAATTTTATCCATTTAAAATCTACAACACAATAAAGTGTGCAAAGAGTGAAGGGGGTTGAATAATTTTGAGTGCAACTGTATATGTGTGTGTATATATATATATATACACAAGCGCACACACGCGCACACACACGCACACACGCGCACGCACACACGCACGCGCACGCACGCACGCACACACACACACACACACACACGCGTATGTATGCATGTAGCTGCCCACATTCAATTAAAATCTCTCACACTGGCTCCTTCCCTCAATCAGTCAGGAAGTGTAAAACCCAGCGTTTTGGACAACACCCCAACCCTCACGTCCCTTTATCTCACGCAGTGATGGTGCCGCTTATGTGACTGTAGCTTATCTATGACTGTAGCTTATCTATGTGCATTTATGTGCTAACCTATCTATCTGTAATTCAAGTTTGTCTTTGGACAAAAGCATCTGCCAAATAACTACATGTATTTATATATATATATATATATATATATACACACAAACATACACAGTCATAGACATTCATATACTGTATACAAACACACTGGAATATGAATTCTTCACATTTTTTATGCTTAAGAATGAAACACTCAACACAATTCTATTCATCAATTATCAAATATTTTATGATATTCAAACATTTGTTTTAATCACTGTCAATTGACAACTTAAAAACAGACGATAATTCTACTCCTTTTCAGAATACAGAAACGTTTTAAATTTAAATCTGAAGTTTGCAGTTTTACTTACCAGATGAGCATACTGGAGACAAAAGCTTGTATTGTATTGGAAGAAAACGCTGTATATGGTCTTATTTTGTGAAGTCTCTGGTTATAGTGGCCAAATGAAGAGCGAATGATGTGCAGGCAGTGAAAGAGGGAAATGGAGGGGTAAGAGATGAGCGGAGGGGTAAGAGATGAGCAGAGGCTGGGAGAACAGGCAGACTAAACTGCCCCCAGCTGTACAGGAAAGCAGGACTGAGGAAGGCCTGGCAGAAACACGCCTTTTATTGTGCTGCTGAAACCTGCCTGGATGATTACCAGCCCTAATGATAATGATGATGATGATGATGATGACTGTGCTGGCTCAGAACATGATGATGATGATGATGATGATGATGATAATGATGCTGAGGAAAATGATGATGATGATGATGATGATGATGATGATAAACACTTTGCTATAATGGTGTCCTTGATGATGTTGGAAGTCTTGATGACCTTCTATAATAATGGAGGCATTGATTTATTTTTTTCTCCCTCTTCTGCTTTGAGGCCATTCTTTTTACCCAAGATTTTAATAAGAGACAGATGTGCTGCTCAATCAAACACAATAATATACAACATGATGCACTGTAACAGTGTTCAGATACATCACCACCCATAACAATAAATAAGAGCTCAATCAAACATATGAATATATAAAATTATGCACTGTAACACTGCACAGCCTGTCATGCTGAGAAGCTGTATGTGATATACAAAGCTCAGTTTTTATAAATTATATATATATATTTTTAAAAGATTGCTCTCTCCACAAAGACACTCCCTATAATATTTATCTTCCACAGTGTATTTGGACTGAAATAATATTCCTCTCAATGAACTACATCCCTGTTTCTGCAGAACATCTAATTTAACCCTCATATTATGTTCACATTTTATGACACCTTTTATGTTTTGGGTCAAATTAACCCCAAAAGTTTAAACTGACACAAAACTATTGTAATAAATATTTTGACACTTTCTGTGTCACTTTGTGTGTCTCCCAATTGACTAACCTTTTATCCCTAAATATTAAAAATCTGTGATAAAACATCTCATTTTAGAGCCTGAGGTAAGTGAAAGTTTGTGAAGTTTAAAGCCTATATGGGAAGGTGCCACCAGAATTACCCACAACACCTTTGTATACAAAGCTTTTACAGGACTTTTGAAAATATAGCATTATGTTTATTGTGTGTTTACTATTTAATCCCAACAAATTAGAAAAATCATAGTGTCAAGATGAAAAAATAAGGATAACATTGAACTGGAATAAAATATGAGGGTTAAGAGCTCCTGTTTGAAAAACACAAGAAACCCAAACCTTTTTACAGTATTTTAAAATAAGCAAAACGTGTTTATGTACCTTTTATAGATAAATCAATGTGTTTATAGTGAATTTTCTTACAACGGTCACCAATAGTAGAATTATTTTTCAAAATTAATATTATCAGACCAGTTGAGCATTCATTTATTAACTCATACAGTTCCTTGTTCAATCTTATTATCACTTATCATCACTAAAAGCTGTAGCATTGTAGACCTACTGTATGATATTATGGCCAGTAATTGACCAATTGGAGACCCAAGAAACAAACAGGTTAGTAACTCACTAATAGAACACCAGAGTAAGAGCCAGCCTAGTAATCATCCAATAAGAGACCAAAGCAAAAGGTCAGAGCAAAGAGTCAGGCTCATAACTGGCCAATAAGAGACCAAAGCAAAAGGTCAGAGCAAAGAGTCAGGCTGGCCAATTGGACACGGAACAGCAAAGGGGCATTTGTCACACGGGGTGCGTCCCAATAGTCGAAAAATGCACCCTCCCTTCCTCCACTACCACCTCCTCTCCTCCCTTCCTCCACTACCACCTCCTCTCCTCCCTTCCTCCACTACCACCTCCTCTCCTCCCTTCCTCCACTACCACCTCCTCTCCTCCCTTCCTCCACTACCACCTACTCTCCTCCCTTCCTCCACTACCAACTCCTCTCCTCCCTTCCTCCACTACCAACTCCTCTCCTCCCTTCCTCCACTACCACCTCCTCTCCTCCCTTCCTCCACTACCACCTCCTCTCCTCCCTTCCTCCACTACCACCTCCTCTCCTCCCTTCCTCCACTACCACCTCCTCTCCTCCCTTCCTCCACTACCACCTCCTCTCCTCCCTTCCTCCACTACCACCTCCTCTAGTCCCTTCCTCCACTACCACCTCCTCTCCTCCCTTCCTCCACTACCACCTCCTCTAGTCCCTTCCTCACTACCACCTCCTCTCCTCCCTTCCTCCACTACCACCTCCTCTCCTCCCTTCCTCCACTACCACCTCCTCTCCTCCCTTCCTCCACTACCACCTCCTCTCCTCCCTTCCTCCACTACCACCTCCTCTCCTCCCTTCCTCCACTACCACCTCCTCTAGTCCCTTCCTCCACTACCACCTCCTCTCCTCCCTTCCTCCACTACCACCTCCTCTAGTCCCTTCCTCCACTACCACCTCCTCTCCTCTCCTCCACTACCACCTCCTCTACTCCCTTCCTCCACTACCACCTCCTCTACTCCCTTCCTCCACTACCACCTCCTCTAGTCCCTTCCTCCACTACCACCTCCTCTAGTCTGTGCCCTGGAAACAGATCTTTGCGTTTTAATCTAATGTTGCTGATTACATCTTAATGTACGTATAAATTGTTACATATTAATGTCTCGACGCAAACCGCAATATCAGGTACATTGTATACTGTACATGCAAATACTTGTACTCAAAATGATCAGGCAGTTTTGCATACTTCCCGGTAGGAGAGGAGTGGTAGTGAGGGAGTGGAGGAAAGGAGGTGGGGAGTGAAGAATATTGGGACGCAGCCTCTGACTAGCAACTCCAGCATGTTCATATCCTCACATTCAGAGGTTTGTTGAACTCATTCCGTTAAGGAGATAAACTCCTCCCCTATGGAGTTAAACCACTCCCACTTGGGGCTCCTCTGCTGCTGAATAAATTGTAACATAGAGTTAAGACTCAAGAACCACAGTCACAGTCATTTAAGACTCAAGAACCACAATGTCACAGTCATTTAAGACTCAAGAACCACAATGTCACAGTCATTTAAGACTCAATAACCACAGTCACAGTCATTTAAGACTCAAAAACCACAGTCACAGTCATTTAAGACTCAAGAACCACAGTCACAGTCATTTAAGACTCAAGAAACACAGTGTCACAGTCATTTAAGACTCAAGAACCACAATGTCACAGTCATTTAAGACTCAAGAACCACAGTCACAGTCATTTAAGACTCAAGAACCACAGTCACAGTCATTTAAGACTCAAGAACCACAATGTCACAGTCATTAGAACCACAATGTCACAGTCATTTTTATGCAAATGACGTATGAAATGTTTCCTATAGAGTAGAGCACATCTGAATAAATTGTAACTAAAATATTAGACTAAATTTCATTAATTTAGATTCAAATTCCTGCCAAAATTAACACTACACAAAATTTTCACACACAAGCAAACACACAAATGCTTCTTTCATGTGGTTTTTAGCATCATGTTTTGCGGAAGGTTCTCAGGGATCCACAGAAATGTTTATGAATTTGACCTTTACATTTGTATTTGGTCCACATCTAACACACACACACACACACATAGAAATGACAATTCAATTTCCATTATGTTGGGAGTGATCGTGGGCTTTGATGAATTTCCTGAAGTTTATATTTTTGATAAGAAGAAAGGGCATTCTAGTCTGATTAACTTCAAAACTCCATAACCCTGCTCCCTAACCACCTCCTCTCCACTACCTAACCTGCTCCTCTCCGCTCCCTAACCTGCTCCTCTCCGCTTCCTAACCTGCTCCTCCGTTCCCTAACTTCCTCCTCTCCGCTCCCTAACCTGCTCCTCTCCGCTCCCTAACCTGCTCCTCTCCGCTTCCTAACCTGCTCCTCCGTTCCCTAACTTCCTCCTCTCCGCTCCCTAACCTGCTCCTCTCCGCTCCCTAACCTGCTCCTCTCCGCTCCCTAACCTGCTCCTCTCCGCTCCCTAACCTGCTCCTCTTCGCTCACTAACCTGCTCCTCCTCTCTCCGGCTCTAGGATCTGGTGCTCAGTGTCATTCTCGTCGAACTGCAGGTGTCGCTCCAACAGGAAGTCACTTTCCAGGACAAAGCTGGCCGGATCTTCAGAATCCACTGCAATCACAAAACAGACGTATATCAACATTTATTATATTATTGCTGTTATTGTTATCACACTGCTTTGGTGTAATTCTGTTACGGATGTAAACACCAGGAAAACTGGTGAGTTCGGCAAAAGGTTTTCTGAGTTCCGAAAAATTCTTGAGACTTTTTTTATGAAAAAATGTTGATGTGATTGCATCAGCAATATTTTAAACATGCTGTATCAAGTTTAAAGTTTAGGAGCTCTAGAATGTAGTAGTACAGTTGTCACATTAGAAATAAACTGTATGACAATGTACTGAGAGTATAGGCGAGATTTATTTATTACGAGTGGTAAGGTGAATAAGGTATTAACGAATTTAACCTACAGGATGAGCATTTTATTTCTTTATTAATTTTGTTTTGCAAAAGCTCCTTCCTGGCTTTGTTGGAGGCAACGGTGTTGCTTTTTGCTCATATGATTGTTTCATGTTCTTATCCGTCCATTATATCTGTCCGTATCCGTCTTTTTTTCCACAGGAGAGAAATAGGCTACGTTGCTCTAGTACAGCCCATGCTGCAACGCTATAGGCTTGTTGTTGTAGACACACTGACTTCCCTTACTGTCTTCCCTTACTGTCTTCCCTTACTGTCTTCCCTTACTGACTTCCCTTACTGACTTCCCTTACTGTCTTCCCTTACTGTCTTCCCTTGCTCCCTTCCCTTACTGTCTTCCCTTACTGTCTTCCCTTACTGTCTTCCCTTACTGACTTCCCTTACTGTCTTCCCTTACTGACTTCCCTTACTGACTTCCCTTACTGTCTTCCCTTACTGTCTTCCCTTGCTCCCTTCCCTTACTGTCTTCCCTTACTGTCTTCCCTTACTGACTTCCCTTACTGACTTCCCTTACTGACTTCCCTTACTGTCTTCCCTTACTGTCTTCCCTTACTGACTTCCCTTACTGACTTCCCTTACTGTCTTCCCTTACTGTCTTCCCTTACTGACTTCCCTTACTGACTTCCCTTACTGTCTTCCCTTACTGACTTCCCTTACTGACTTCCCTTACTGACTTCCCTTACTGTCTTCCCTTACTGACTTCCCTTACTGACTTCCCTTACTGACTTCCCTTACTGTCTTCCCTTACTGTCTTCCCTTGCTCCCTTCCCTTGCTCCCTTCCCTTACTGACTTCCCTTACTGTCTTCCCTTACTGACTTCCCTTACTGTCTTCCCTTACTGTCTTCCCTTACTGTCTTCCCTTACTGTCTTCCCTTGCTCCCTTCCCTTACTGTCTTCCCTTGCTCCCTTCCCTTACTGTCTTCCCTTACTGTCTTCCCTTACTGTCTTCCCTTACTGTCTTCCCTTGCTCCCTTCCCTTACTGTCTTCCCTTACTGTCTTCCCTTACTGACTTCCCTTACTGACTTCCCTTACTGTCTTCCCTTACTGACTTCCCTTACTGTCTTCCCTTACTGTCTTCCCTTGCTCCCTTCCCTTACTGTCTTCCCTTACTGTCTTCCCTTACTGACTTCCCTTACTGACTTCCCTTACTGTCTTCCCTTACTGTCTTCCCTTGCTGACTTCCCTTACTGTCTTCCCTTACTGTCTTCCCTTACTGACTTCCCTTACTGACTTCCCTTACTGTCTTCCCTTACTGTCTTCCCTTGCTCCCTTCCCTTACTGTCTTCCCTTACTGTCTTCCCTTACTGACTTCCCTTACTGACTTCCCTTACTGTCTTCCCTTACTGTCTTCCCTTGCTGACTTCCCTTACTGTCTTCCCTTACTGTCTTCCCTTACTGTCTTCCCTTGCTCCCTTCCCTTACTGTCTTCCCTTACTGTCTTCCCTTGCTCCCTTCCCTTACTGACTTCCCTTACTGACTTCCCTTACTGTCTTCCCTTACTGTCTTCCCTTGCTCCCTTCCCTTACTGACTTCCCTTACTGTCTTCCCTTACTGACTTCCCTTGCTCCCTTCCCTTACTGACTTCCCTTGCTCCCTTCCCTTACTGACTTCCCTTACTGACTTCCCTTACTGTCTTCCCTTACTGACTTCCCTTGCTCCCTTCCCTTACTGACTTCCCTTGCTCCCTTCCCTTACTGACTTCCCTTACTGACTTCCCTTACTGTCTTCCCTTACTGTCTTCCCTTACTGACTTCCCTTACTGTCTTCCCTTACTGACTTCCCTTGCTCCCTTCCCTTACTGACTTCCCTTGCTCCCTTCCCTTACTGACTTCCCTTACTGACTTCCCTTGCTCCCTTCCCTTACTGACTTCCCTTACTGACTTCCCTTACTGACTTCCCTTGCTGACTTCCCTTACTGTCTTCCCTTACTGTCTTCCCTTACTGACTTCCCTTACTGACTTCCCTTACTGTCTTCCCTTACTGTCTTCCCTTACTGTCTTCCCTTACTGTCTTCCCTTGCTGTCTTCCCTTACTGTCTTCCCTTACTGACTTCCCTTACTGACTTCCCTTACTGTCTTCCCTTACTGTCTTCCCTTACTGACTTCCCTTACTGACTTCCCTTACTGTCTTCCCTTACTGTCTTCCCTTGCTGACTTCCCTTACTGTCTTCCCTTACTGTCTTCCCTTACTGTCTTCCCTTGCTCCCTTCCCTTACTGTCTTCCCTTACTGTCTTCCCTTGCTCCCTTCCCTTACTGACTTCCCTTACTGACTTCCCTTACTGTCTTCCCTTACTGTCTTCCCTTGCTCCCTTCCCTTACTGACTTCCCTTACTGTCTTCCCTTGCTCCCTTCCCTTACTGACTTCCCTTACTGTCTTCCCTTACTGACTTCCCTTGCTCCCTTCCCTTACTGACTTCCCTTGCTCCCTTCCCTTACTGACTTCCCTTACTGACTTCCCTTACTGTCTTCCCTTACTGACTTCCCTTGCTCCCTTCCCTTACTGACTTCCCTTGCTCCCTTCCCTTACTGACTTCCCTTACTGACTTCCCTTACTGTCTTCCCTTACTGTCTTCCCTTACTGACTTCCCTTACTGTCTTCCCTTACTGACTTCCCTTGCTCCCTTCCCTTACTGACTTCCCTTGCTCCCTTCCCTTACTGACTTCCCTTACTGACTTCCCTTACTGACTTCCCTTACTGTCTTCCCTTACTGTCTTCCCTTACTGACTTCCCTTACTGTCTTCCCTTACTGACTTCCCTTACTGTCTTCCCTTACTGTCTTCCCTTACTGTCTTCCCTTGCTCCCTTCCCTTACTGACTTCCCTTACTGTCTTCCCTTACTGACTTCCCTTGCTCCCTTCCCTTACTGACTTCCCTTACTGTCTTCCCTTACTGACTTCCCTTACTGTCTTCCCTTACTGACTTCCCTTACTGTCTTCCCTTACTGTCTTCCCTTACTGACTTCCCTTACTGACTTCCCTTACTGTCTTCCCTTACTGTCTTCCCTTACTGACTTCCCTTGCTCCCTTCCCTTACTGTCTTCCTTTACTGTCTTCCTTTACTGTCTTCCCTTACTGTCTTCCCTTACTGACTTCCCTTACTGTCTTCCCTTACTGTCTTCCCTTGCTCCCTTCCCTTACTGTCTTCCCTTACTGTCTTCCCTTACTGCCTTCCCTTACTGTCTTCCCTTAATGACTTCCCTTGCTCCCTTCCCTTACTGTCTTCCTTTACTGTCTTCCCTTACTGTCTTCCCTTACTGACTTCCCTTACTGTCTTCCCTTACTGTCTTCCCTTGCTCCCTTCCCTTACTGTCTTCCCTTACTGTCTTCCCTTACTGACTTCCCTTACTGACTTCCCTTACTGTCTTCCCTTACTGTCTTCCCTTACTGACTTCCCTTGCTCCCTTCCCTTGCTCCCTTCCCTTACTGTCTTCCCTTACTGTCTTCCCTTACTGTCTTCCCTTACTGTCTTCCCTTACTGACTTCCCTTACTGACTTCCCTTACTGTCTTCCCTTGCTCCCTTCCCTTACTGTCTTCCCTTACTGTCTTCCCTTACTGTCTTCCCTTACTGACTTCCCTTACTGTCTTCCCTTACTGACTTCCCTTGCTCCCTTCCCTTACTGACTTCCCTTGCTCCCTTCCCTTACTGACTTCCCTTACTGACTTCCCTTACTGTCTTCCCTTACTGACTTCCCTTGCTCCCTTCCCTTACTGACTTCCCTTGCTCCCTTCCCTTACTGACTTCCCTTACTGACTTCCCTTACTGTCTTCCCTTACTGTCTTCCCTTACTGACTTCCCTTACTGTCTTCCCTTACTGACTTCCCTTGCTCCCTTCCCTTACTGACTTCCCTTGCTCCCTTCCCTTACTGACTTCCCTTACTGACTTCCCTTACTGACTTCCCTTACTGACTTCCCTTACTGACTTCCCTTGCTGACTTCCCTTACTGTCTTCCCTTACTGTCTTCCCTTACTGACTTCCCTTACTGACTTCCCTTACTGTCTTCCCTTACTGTCTTCCCTTACTGTCTTCCCTTGCTGTCTTCCCTTACTGTCTTCCCTTACTGACTTCCCTTACTGACTTCCCTTACTGTCTTCCCTTACTGTCTTCCCTTGCTGACTTCCCTTACTGTCTTCCCTTACTGTCTTCCCTTACTGTCTTCCCTTGCTCCCTTCCCTTACTGTCTTCCCTTACTGTCTTCCCTTGCTCCCTTCCCTTACTGACTTCCCTTACTGACTTCCCTTACTGTCTTCCCTTACTGTCTTCCCTTGCTCCCTTCCCTTACTGACTTCCCTTACTGTCTTCCCTTGCTCCCTTCCCTTACTGACTTCCCTTACTGTCTTCCCTTACTGACTTCCCTTGCTCCCTTCCCTTACTGACTTCCCTTGCTCCCTTCCCTTACTGACTTCCCTTACTGACTTCCCTTACTGTCTTCCCTTACTGTCTTCCCTTACTGTCTTCCCTTGCTCCCTTCCCTTACTGTCTTCCCTTACTGTCTTCCCTTACTGCCTTCCCTTACTGTCTTCCCTTAATGACTTCCATTGCTCCCTTCCCTTACTGTCTTCCTTTACTGTCTTCCCTTACTGTCTTCCCTTACTGACTTCCCTTACTGTCTTCCCTTACTGTCTTCCCTTGCTCCCTTCCCTTACTGTCTTCCCTTACTGTCTTCCCTTACTGACTTCCCTTACTGACTTCCCTTACTGTCTTCCCTTACTGTCTTCCCTTACTGACTTCCCTTGCTCCCTTCCCTTGCTCCCTTCCCTTACTGTCTTCCCTTACTGTCTTCCCTTACTGTCTTCCCTTACTGTCTTCCCTTACTGTCTTCCCTTACTGACTTCCCTTACTGACTTCCCTTACTGTCTTCCCTTGCTCCCTTCCCTTACTGTCTTCCCTTACTGTCTTCCCTTACTGTCTTCCCTTACTGACTTCCCTTACTGTCTTCCCTTACTGACTTCCCTTGCTCCCTTCCCTTACTGACTTCCCTTGCTCCCTTCCCTTACTGACTTCCCTTACTGACTTCCCTTACTGTCTTCCCTTACTGACTTCCCTTGCTCCCTTCCCTTACTGACTTCCCTTGCTCCCTTCCCTTACTGACTTCCCTTACTGACTTCCCTTACTGTCTTCCCTTACTGTCTTCCCTTACTGACTTCCCTTACTGTCTTCCCTTACTGACTTCCCTTGCTCCCTTCCCTTACTGACTTCCCTTGCTCCCTTCCCTTACTGACTTCCCTTACTGACTTCCCTTACTGACTTCCCTTACTGACTTCCCTTACTGACTTCCCTTGCTGACTTCCCTTACTGTCTTCCCTTACTGTCTTCCCTTACTGACTTCCCTTACTGACTTCCCTTACTGTCTTCCCTTACTGTCTTCCCTTACTGTCTTCCCTTGCTGTCTTCCCTTACTGTCTTCCCTTACTGACTTCCCTTACTGACTTCCCTTACTGTCTTCCCTTACTGTCTTCCCTTGCTGACTTCCCTTACTGTCTTCCCTTACTGTCTTCCCTTACTGTCTTCCCTTGCTCCCTTCCCTTACTGTCTTCCCTTACTGTCTTCCCTTGCTCCCTTCCCTTACTGACTTCCCTTACTGACTTCCCTTACTGTCTTCCCTTACTGTCTTCCCTTGCTCCCTTCCCTTACTGACTTCCCTTACTGTCTTCCCTTGCTCCCTTCCCTTACTGACTTCCCTTACTGTCTTCCCTTACTGACTTCCCTTGCTCCCTTCCCTTACTGACTTCCCTTGCTCCCTTCCCTTACTGACTTCCCTTACTGACTTCCCTTACTGTCTTCCCTTACTGACTTCCCTTGCTCCCTTCCCTTACTGACTTCCCTTGCTCCCTTCCCTTACTGACTTCCCTTACTGACTTCCCTTACTGTCTTCCCTTACTGTCTTCCCTTACTGACTTCCCTTACTGTCTTCCCTTACTGACTTCCCTTGCTCCCTTCCCTTACTGACTTCCCTTGCTCCCTTCCCTTACTGACTTCCCTTACTGACTTCCCTTACTGACTTCCCTTACTGACTTCCCTTACTGTCTTCCCTTACTGTCTTCCCTTACTGACTTCCCTTACTGACTTCCCTTACTGTCTTCCCTTACTGTCTTCCCTTACTGTCTTCCCTTACTGTCTTCCCTTGCTCCCTTCCCTTACTGACTTCCCTTACTGTCTTCCCTTACTGACTTCCCTTGCTCCCTTCCCTTACTGACTTCCCTTACTGTCTTCCCTTACTGTCTTCCCTTACTGACTTCCCTTACTGTCTTCCCTTACTGTCTTCCCTTACTGACTTCCCTTACTGACTTCCCTTACTGTCTTCCCTTACTGTCTTCCCTTACTGACTTCCCTTGCTCCCTTCCCTTACTGTCTTCCTTTACTGTCTTCCTTTACTGTCTTCCCTTACTGTCTTCCCTTACTGACTTCCCTTACTGTCTTCCCTTACTGTCTTCCCTTGCTCCCTTCCCTTACTGTCTTCCCTTACTGTCTTCCCTTACTGCCTTCCCTTACTGTCTTCCCTTAATGACTTCCCTTGCTCCCTTCCCTTACTGTCTTCCTTTACTGTCTTCCCTTACTGTCTTCCCTTACTGACTTCCCTTACTGTCTTCCCTTGCTCCCTTCCCTTGCTCCCTTCCCTTACTGTCTTCCCTTACTGTCTTCCCTTACTGTCTTCCCTTACTGACTTCCTTTACTGTCTTCCCTTACTGTCTTCCCTTACTGACTTCCCTTACTGACTTCCCTTGCTCCCTTCCCTTGCTCCCTTCCCTTACTGTCTTCCCTTACTGTCTTCCCTTACTGTCTTCCCTTACTGACTTCCCTTACTGTCTTCCCTTGCTCCCTTCCCTTACTGTCTTCCCTTACTGTCTTCCCTTACTGTCTTCCCTTACTGACTTCCCTTACTGTCTTCCCTTACTGACTTCCCTTACTGACTTCCCTTACTGTCTTCCCTTACTGTCTTCCCTTACTGACTTCCCTTACTGTCTTCCCTTACTGACTTCCCTTACTGACTTCCCTTACTGACTTCCCTTACTGTCTTCCCTTACTGACTTCCCTTACTGTCTTCCCTTACTGACTTCCCTTACTGTCTTCCCTTACTGTCTTCCCTTACTGTCTTCCCTTACTGACTTCCCTTACTGTCTTCCCTTACTGACTTCCCTTACTGACTTCCCTTACTGTCTTCCCTTGCTCCCTTCCCTTACTGTCTTCCCTTACTGACTTCCCTTACTGTCTTCCCTTACTGACTTCCCTTGCTCCCTTCCCTTACTGTCTTCCTTTACTGTCTTCCTTTACTGTCTTCCCTTACTGTCTTCCCTTACTGACTTCCCTTACTGTCTTCCCTTACTGTCTTCCCTTGCTCCCTTCCCTTACTGTCTTCCCTTACTGTCTTCCCTTACTGTCTTCCCTTACTGACTTCCCTTACTGACTTCCCTTACTGACTTCCCTTGCTCCCTTCCCTTACTGACTTCCCTTGCTCCCTTCCCTTACTGACTTCCCTTACTGACTTCCCTTACTGTCTTCCCTTACTGTCTTCCCTTACTGTCTTCCCTTGCTCCCTTCCCTTACTGTCTTCCCTTACTGTCTTCCCTTACTGTCTTCCCTTGCTCCCTTCCCTTACTGACTTCCCTTACTGTCTTCCCTTACTGTCTTCCCTTACTGTCTTCCCTTACTGACTTCCCTTGCTCCCTTCCCTTACTGACTTCCCTCGAGGGAGCCATCTTGTGACCCACCTCCCATCCTCCACTCCCCCACTACCACTCCTCTAAATTCATATAAGGCAGAGCGACGCATCATCACTGTTGCCTCTGTGGGCGTGAGAGCGATGATGTCACCCAAAAATGTGAAAAAACTTCCGCAGTAGCATACATCGATGTATGCTTTGCCGGAGGGGAGGAAAAGCCGAGTTTGAAGCCGCTTCGCTGGTCTTCTACACTATTGGGACAGTGGAGGGAGGGAGGAACGAAAGATGGGTTTCCGGGGCACGGAGTAGAGGAGTGTTAGTGGAGGAGGAAAGGTTGCATTTTTCGACTATTGGGACACACCCCCTTGGTGGAAGGGAGGATAAACGAGGGA
Organism: Synaphobranchus kaupii; assembly: GCA_029718625.1. NCBI lineage: Eukaryota > Metazoa > Chordata > Actinopteri > Anguilliformes > Synaphobranchidae > Synaphobranchus > Synaphobranchus kaupii. The sequence goes on from JAINUF010000026.1 coordinate 3,901,461, forward strand.
GTGAGGGAATATAATTACTCCCTCCCCTTTCTTAAATTGGATCCGAATCACACTTGGTGTGGCTGCCATATTTCATCCTGGCATTTTGGGGATTCCCACCTTGAAGCAAAGGAAGGGAACGACAGGAAGAAAGGATAAATTTCGGATCCAAACGCAGCCCCAGTTCTAGGATCGCATTTCTAGGACCCTGGAGTCCTGCGCATGCCCAAAAGAAACAACAAACTCAATCTGAATCTGACACGGTATGTTAGCGAGAATCTGAACGTTCACAGGCTACAATCAATAACCTGATGAACTCTATGCCAAGGAGAATTGCTGCTGGTCACACAAAATACTGATGGAGCCTCAAACCCCCAAAAAAAGACTCCTTGTCCTTGAAAAACTAGGGTCCTAGAAATGTGGTCCTGAAACTGCAGCTTCCGGTATTGGCTGCGTCCCAATATTCTAAACTCCCCGCCTCCTTTCCTCCACTCCCCCACTACCACTCCTCTCCTACCCGGAAGTATGCAAAACTGCCTGAACGTTTTGAGTAAAAGTATTTTCATGTGCAGTATACAATGTATCTGACATTGCGGTTTGCGTCGAGACATTAATTCATATGCAACCATTAATATGCAATTAAGATGTAATCAGAAACATTAGATTAAAACACAAAGATCCATTTCTGGGGCACGGAGTAGAGGAGGTGGTAGTGGAGGAAAGGAGGAAGCATTTTTTAGAGTATTGGGACACACCCTTGGACTCTTTACTCACAAAACTTCTTCAGTGTGATAACAGATGGACTATAGAGCTGAGTGAGATAGACCCTGATATCCCGTATTAGTGAAGTGAGTTAGTAGCACCCTCTGTGTGTGGCTATTATTCAAAATAGCTGTCAGGTCCATGAAGGTGGTTTTCTTTATAAACATTTCAAGCGACTTTATTGCTTTATCAACGGGATTTCCCCCAATATATATATATATATGTGGAAGCCCTATATCAGCTGATATTATCAACCGGGCCCTTTCAGTTCGGTTTCAGTTCAGTCAATTCTGGTAATAAATGGATATTAATTTGATTAATTGGCTTTTTCAATTAATTCAAATTTCAGTTTGTATCCTGAACTGACTAAACTGAAATGTAATTATAATATATAATCATAATAATTATAATGATGACAAAAGAGTGAAGGGCTTATCATGCAACATCCAACCACCAATGGGATGCAATTAAATATGAACTGCAGAGCAACTTGTCATACTTAAATTCAACCTCACCCAGAAATAATAAAAGTTCAATTTTCACCTGCATGACATTTCAGGCAATTAGGAGACACTCTTATCCAAAGCTTATCTTATCCGCTTTTTTGCATTTTATACATAGTGTCCATGTATGCAAAGATATATACAGGTTAAGCACCTTGCTGAGCGGCACAACAGTACTGTCCTACCTGGGAATCAAACCTGCAACCTTTTGGTTGCAAGGCAAATTCCTTAACCATTATACTACAATTCAATTCAATTCAATTTTATTTATATAGCGCTTTTCACAGATGACTGTCACAAAGACGCTTTACAGTACACTACCATTCTGAATATATTACTAACCAAAAGGTACATTCATGTCCAGGAAGAATTTTGTTCTGAATATTTGCGAAAACAGAAATTCCTTTGAATTTGAATGTGTCAATAAACTGCAGGGGTCGTACTGCTGTCTAAAACTGCTTCGTTCTGTTCAACAATATTCAAATAATAAATTTTGCTGTCCAGCAGGTGGCGCTGAAAGGATTTGACGTGGCACAGAAATGGCATCAGATCCAGCGCCTACTTCCCCAACACACCTCGCAACCATTAGTATATATTGTGAACATGGCCGTAACTAGCTATGAGGTCACCGAGGTCCGGACCTCGCTAAAAATTTCAGGGAAAAAAAAAAATTCAATGAAAAAAAACAGCATTAATAAACGCATAAGCACTGATGTGCGCTGGTGACGCAGTACGTTATCTGACGTAGTCACGCACAGCGGACCGCGGTAAACGAGAATGTATTTGTTGAGTTGTTGTTGACAGCACCACAGCGCGAGCGACAGGGAGGTGAGTGAGTGACAGCTTTTTATCACTATTATTTGACCGATGATGACCAAGCAGCAGCCCACTGTAAGTGAAAGTTAACATGAAAAGAAAACGTTAACATGGGTTGAAAGTAGGGTTGCCACCCGTCCCGTAAAATACGGAATCGTCCCGTATTTGACAGTTAAATCTTGTCCCGTTTTCAATCAATATGGGACGTGATTTGTTCCGTATTTTCGTACACAACACACCCTACTCTAATCAAACAATACGTTTTCACATGCTTGGAATGACATGCAAAATAATAAAACCAAAAGAGTTTCACGAGACATAACGTTAGTGGAGAAGAATGAAATCAGAATGAAGGCGAGTTGTCTTCACTGAATAGCATCGTCATCGTTGCCCTGGTAACGGAGGCTGAGTGGCGCGCCTCGCACTGATTTAAAAAAATGTCGGCGAATAGTCCAAAAGAGGCTGTGAGATAGATCCATGACTGAGAGGCTGGTCCGAATACAGGACTGAGGTCCTGTCCTGTATTCGGACCAGCCTCTCAGTCATGGATCTGAACTGGTCCTGTCGGTGGAAATGAACGGTGGACTGTCCGACCTGAAGCAACACTCAGCAGGACAACGCAATCAGAGCAGCAGGTTCACTCAGTTCATGACACCGCAGAGGCGGATACTATAAGTTGTTGTTGGCTAATGTGTGTGACAGTAGCGTAGCCAGAAATTAACTGGTGGGTGGGCAGAAACTTTTGCCGGGAGATTGAAACACAGCTTATAGCCTACATAATAACTACAGTGCTAGGGGGTTCTTCTCTCTGTCTCCTCTGATTAATAACAGTTGCGCACTGAGCGCAGCTTGCTCCCGTTAGCCTATGTGCGTGACTGGTTGCGCGCACCGAGAATAAAGTAAAATATTTGTTTGCATCAATATTCATTCATTTTCAGCTGAAACATGCCTCACGCAAATACACGAACGTGGACGAACGTTCTAAGAGCTTGTCACGCGAAACATTTCTGTTTATTGTACAGTTTTCAAATAAACATTTATAATTCTACAATACCGGAAATATATTCTCCATTGACTTAACATTGGGGCATAAATTTGCTAGCAACCGAATGCTAATAAAAAATAAGTTCAAACTACAGTTACAACAGTCTCGTGCAATGCGAGATTTCTTACTCGCTCTGTCTTTGAAGCTCTCATCTTCCACTGCACAAAAACCAGCCATAGGCTAACGTTAACGTTACCTATTGTTACCCTGAAAGTCCAAAGCGAGTTTTGAATTTTACGTTTAACATCTTTCTGAATCACAAGAAGTAACGTTATGGGCAAATCAACTCACTGAAGTATGACCCGAATGGTGGGTTGATACCAAGCGAACTATTAACGTCAGCTATTCAATGCGAGCTAGCTATAACGTTATATAAAAACGTTAGCTATCAAATGGACATTTTACGTTTTCAACAATAAACACACAAATCGTCAAAAACGTAAAATGTCCATAAGCTAGCCATCAAACTATATACAAACGTTATTGAGTGGACATTTGACGTTTTTGACATTCTAGCTAAGTAAATCACATCATATATGAACAAGGTAACTTAGTTTATGAATCAATTCAATGATGTCAAAGAGCAAGTTATTTATCCCTTTTCCACAAACTGTCCTGGTCTATATTTATGAAAAATGACTGGTTTAAATAGCAATGAAACTGTTTTGTGTGTGTGAATTACTGGTGTTTATTAAACCAAAGCATTGTTGATTATAAGGTCTGCAATGAAAATGCCTAAACTGGAGAGACCTAGATTTATTTGCAACACTCAATCAAAAGTACTGTTTTTGGCAACATGCATCATTTTGTGAGTGTTTTTTTCAAGGAGCCAGTTTTAACAAAAAGAGGAAGAGAGGAGAAAGAGAGGAGTAGAGGAGAGAAAGGTGTGAGGAGGACAGGGAGAGGAGAATGGTTATCCTGTGTTTGACTCCCTTACTTTCTGTTTTAAACCTGTGTTTGTTGGGGTCTTAACAATACCAAAAGCAGAATGCTTATCTACAATGAATTACATGTGGCTGATTGAATATAGCTACCATTCATGTAAAAATATGTGAGACCTGAAGAAAATGCTGCCCCCCTCTGGTCATCACATGCCTCACTTACAATTAGGTTCTAGAGCTGGGGCTGATTTGAATCCTTATAGTTACCAATCTAAACAAATAGAACAATATGAAAGGGATTACTCAAAGCTCAAATGTATGCTCTAGTCGATTTTGTGTTTTGACCATTTGTGAACTGTTAAACTCCATCTCGTTTACCATGCTTTGTGGGTGTGACTTTTTTTGCCGTGTCATCACCATTCATATCTATACAATCAATGATGTTGTTTATGATTAAATTGTTTACTAGAGCACAAATTTGTTTACAAGAGCACAAAATTGTTAACAACAGGACAAAATTTTTCATAGATCTAGCCTCTTAATTTTGCTCTGAAAGTGCACCAGATTGATGCATTTAACTTTAAAATGTACAAAATTTTCTTCCGGGGGAGAATGCCCCCGGACCCCCCTAGAAAAAAATCTGGACCTCACTAATTTCTAAACCCTGGTTACGGCCCTGATTGTGAAGTATATATATTAGTTTATATCCCTCCCCCGGTCATTTAAGCGTCACTTAGTGAGATTTCACCTGTCCATACTTTATTGACCAGAGGAGGACTCAGCCTTAAACTCGGCTCAAATTCAAAGACTTGAATGATGAATAGGTCAGTGAGGTCGTGCAGCTCCTGTTCCGTGAGTCCAATTTATTTCATCATCAGTGCATAACTTACCAAAGGCAACGTTAGTCTAATTTAAAGAAGTTTTAGCAAAATGATGATACCTGCTGTCACGGAATAGCACCCTCATGAACTAGAATTACAGTGGTACTGGTCACAAAAGGGCGACAGCGCTTTAAAAGGCACTATGTGGGCCAGATATTATGTAGAGTGGTTTATTAAATGGCGACGGGAATGAAAAATAAATGAAAATATGAAATCTGTGTGGACGTTTTAGTGAATCTGACACCGAAACAAAAGGTCCGCAGAAGTTATGTGGGTACGTATGTTTATATTTTTACTGGCGCTGACATCAACCCAGTAGCCTACGTTACAGGCCAATAAATGACTTTAGCCTTTCAAATCAATAGGCTACACGTAGCCTACCAGCAAACCCATATGTGTAGGCTATTGATATTTGTCAATAAAATGAAAATGTCCTCTGGTACTTTTTTCTTGTAGACTTGTATTAAAGTGGAGATTACGCAGTCACTACCGTATTTATGGTTACTTAAAGGCCCCAGATCGCCCACAGGAGAATACCTTTTGCTCGCTAAGGTTCTGGGTCCTGATGGCACAATTTAACGAGATTGATAATACTCACATTTTACAGGTTGCGGATTCAACTGTTTTCTTCTGGGCATTTTCCAGCCAGCTTTACGGTTTTGCAAGCTCTTCGGGAGACTAATGGCCAAAACTATCAGCTCATCCTTTTCAATTGCTAGCTAGCCATCTTCGGCTCCTTTTTCTGTTGACATGGCTAACCAGCCAATCCAGCAGCTAACGTTAGCTATAGAGCATTCGGCAAAAATCACACCACTAGCTAGCTCGTTCAAAAGCCAACTAGCTTGCTATATGAACGGAGACGTCGGGGACATAACGTTATCACAATTGACAGTCATAATAGCAGTTATTTTCCGTTGACACGGAAAGCAGGCCAAACTCAATGAGCTAGATATTAGTCTTTAACATCATTTAAAAGCTTGTTATGTATGATTGACTATCAAACTATATAGCGTTAGCTAGCTAGCTGTGCATTTTAGATAGTGTATTTAAACACATTTACTTCATGTTCCGTACATCAATTTTCTCGCGGACAATCGCTAGTAACATTCGCTCTTCGGTCTCGGTTTTCACACAACAAAGAAGACAGGCCATTAATGAGCTTTTTTCAAAATTTAATTGATTTCCCATTGTATACATTCTCTTCCGCTGTTTAACTAATGAATTTCCGCTTCCTTGTACATTTCCCATCCGTCACTTCCGATGTTTGGCCCCACGGTACTTGTGGTCTTCAAAGCTACGATTTTGACTGCTCTTTCCCAGGAGCAGCCGAAAGCACTTCGATTTGCCGAATCTGCAAATTTTGCTTAGCCTAAACATCCACAAACAAAAACTTATGGAAATGAATTACTTGCATATCTTGTCTGTAGTGTGTCAGGTTTGTCACCAAATGTAACTGCAAGCATCTATGACTGTAGGAATCTCTTCAGTTCCATGGCAAATAGAATAGCTTAATTGTTCATGCACAGGCTAGCTACTGTACAGACGTTTTCCATTTGAATACAGTAGGCTACAGACACAAAATGGGCTCAGTGCATGCAAAGAGTGCACTTTTTGAGAACCAAAGAAATCAATTGTAGGGTACTTTATTTCAAAAGTAAATTTAGGAAAGACATCTTAGCTAGCCTATTATTCGGTAAAATCCGGAAATATGGGCTAGCTTAGGCTATAGCCTAAACATGAGTAAAATTAGCCGAAATTGAACAAGTGATTTTACTATGTTTGCCCTTTATATTTAAACGTTCTATGACCATTTGTTTAGTTGTGATTTATTTGCGGTTGTATAGGCTAATGAAGTAATATATATATATATATATATAGGCTATATATAGCCTATTTATTTATTTTTTTATTTTATTTTTTTAAAGCGAGCGCATATTGACATGCGACTTAATTGTGCGTCATTAAGGTCCAGTTTAGCCTACTGCAGGCCCCAGCGAACTCACGAATCTGCTCCGGGAGACTGATAATCAGGAGGTTGAACAGAATCTCCCTGTAAACGTCACATGCAGCGGCTCTGGCAATATTGGACGATATGACAGTGGTTGACGCTGCGGAGGTGTTTTACAGCAGTAGGAGGGCTTGCGGCAGCAGTAGGACGGTTTGCAGCATCGCGGGGGGGGGGGGGGGGGGGGTTGTTTTGGGTTCTCAGCTGTTCAATGGGCGGAGCCTGTGACAGGTTCGGGAACTGCAATAAGATCGCGCGGATTGCGGTGGAGGTAAGGCATCGTTTCTCTGATGTTCTTTAAAACGCATTGGCGAAATCTGCCATGGATGACCATAGATTTATTTTCGTGGAACCTGGAAAAAAACGTCTGGCGCGTTTTGTTATTTCAAAGACGCTACCGACATAAATGAAAGCGAATCCATTAGGCTATAACCTTGCCACTCCCTGCAGTATTCTGTCGAGATGCCCGGACCAAGCTCCCTTATTAAATATTAACATGACTGTTTTAATGTTTCAAATCCACCGATGTACAGCGCCGAACGCTGACATGCCTAGTAGCCTATTTCTCCTTTAATATCGCCTAAAGGTGTGCGTGCTTGGCTAGCCACAGAAACGTATGCCCGGCAGTCAGTTTTCGGTAGATAATGCTCTGTGTAGTGGAAGGGGGGTTTAATACAATAGAGATGCGACCCGAACGGTCTCTTCCATTATCTGGAAAACCATTTGGTAGCCGCTCGCGCTTTGTCGCAGAAGCATCTGTGCTTACATGTAGTAGGCTAGGCTGTACACCGTGGATAGCCTTATTCAGTTATCTAGCTTCATTCCCAGCGTGTGAGGTATTAACACGCTTATGGAACGCCCGCATTGCTGTGGTAATGTCCATAATCGAGATTACTGAGCATTCCTGTCAGGTATAAACCAAGGATGGAAGCCGATGTGGTGCAGTTGAAAACCGCCCTATGCGATTTGTTGAGGGCATAGCAACAGCTTTGAAATAGTTAGACAAACTAACACAGTGTAGGCTATTTCGGTCCTTCTTAAACTAAATCCTGTTGACACTTAAACAAAATAGATGTGAATAAAAAGGAATTCCTTAAATTATTTCAAAGATCAGTTTAGAAGCCCGAAGACTGCCACGCCTTGGGTAAAGTGGGAATCCCTCTGACTAGATCTGGACTCACTATTTGGATAAAATACCTGCTTTTTACATTAGGATCGATAGAGTCAATCGGTGATTTAAAATAACAATGGTGACAGTTGGATATATTGTGCAACCGTATGGGCCAAGAGAACACTTTTGCAGACTTGCTTCACACTACCATTTCATTAGCCTACTGTTTTACCTGAAGCCACAGTGCCAACTTTACGATGTAGTGCAGCCTCTATCCGTAGTTTTAACACTACCAAATCACAATGTTTATAAAAATGAGCCGTTTCATTTGGTTTTGAAAACTTTCAAAGCATTTTCTGTCTTTTAAAAGCAAGAATAATAAATAAATAAAAATATAGTTTGCTATGTACATTCAGTTTGCATAAATTGAATGAAATGACATCAATACTGTGCTATCATCTCCTAGTCCCTCCTGTACTCTGGACACATTACACTCAGTGCTGTGTATGAATGGAAAGTGTGTGGGTGGGTGGGGGGGAGATCACTGTGGTTATTGTTTGCACCACTGAGATCACAGCTGGCTTACGAGTCTCAGCGGTCAGTCTTTCAGCCTGTGCTTGTTGATGCTGCACTGTGATATAAACATGATCCTGATCCCTGTCTTCAGGGCTCTGCTCCAGGTCTTGGCTCATATTATTCTCCTGCAGTTGACTAATTGTTGAATAGGCCTTTGCATTGTTTTAGTAGGAAGATTACTATAAGACAGATGCTATTTCTCAGCTGATTGTTTGTGAAAGATAGAACTCTTACCCTTGATAGACATGGAGTATGACGTCAAAAACTAAACACAAAACAGCAATGCAGAAGACTGCAGACTTTCCATGCCTTACAATAAGAGTTCTATACCACTCCTTACCTATAGTCCTGTCTGCCGAACTCAGGAATTTTAAATCGTTCTCTTGTATGTGTCAGTCACAGTATTATTGTGTCATATACGTATATGTATACGTTTTTGTTCAAATAAACCAATGGATTTGCCACTTAACCTGTGGTAAATTATATTTAAAAATATTATTGCTGATGTAAACATTTTATGAACATTTGCTGATAATGACTCAGGGAACCACTCTTAGAAATATAACAGTGTCAAATATATAATCTAATCTGAGGTTGACAATACAATTTTTGTGTAAAAGAAAGTGAGAAAAACATGCCTTGTCCTGTATGGAGAAATAAGTCATTGTGCAAACTGAATGTCCATTTTTATTCATTCTGGTCTTTTTATTAAACATGCATTCACCTCTATGTACTGTAAATCTTATGAATCACATATTTTATTTTATGTTTTGGGCATACCAGGTACAACCCCTGGCAAAAATGATGGAATCACCACACTTAGAGGATGTTCACCCAGCTTTTTTACTTCATAGCAAATAAAGAAATCATAGATATGACATAAAACAATGTTTGTTTAATAGCTGAACATTCTAGCTTCGTGAAACATACCTCATACAAATTAAATTAAATTATTTTAATTAATAGCATATTTTTTTCCAGATCAAGTAGAGGAAAAAATTATGGAATCATCAACAAAAAAAATTTGTACTTTGTTGCTCCTCCTATACAATATTCTCCATCAAGCTGGTTCCAACTTTCTCGAATAGCGGTTGACAGATCAGCTTTGCTGGATGGAGCATTGTCATGGACCAGTTTTTTAAATTTATACCATACATTTTCAATCGGATTCAGATCCGGACTGTTTGCTGGCCATGTCCTTGAGTTTATATGCCTTTCCTGAAGAAAAGCTTTAACACTCTTTACTCTGTGGCAAGATTATCATCCTGAAAAATGACTTCATCATCACCAAACCTATTTTCTATCGATGGAATGAGAAAAGTGTCAAACATTTCAATGTACACCTGTGCATTGACTGTTGAGGTAATGATTGCCATCTCCCCTGGTCCTTTACCTGACATGCAACCCCATATCATAAATGACTGGGGAAATTTGATTCAGGCAGTCATCTTTATATGTTTGATTAGAACGGCATCAGACAAAAGTTCCAGCATCATCTCCTTGGCTCATGCAGATTCATGATTCATCACTGAATATCACTTTCATCCAATCATCCACAATCCATGATTGCTTCTCTTTAGCCCACTGTGACCTTGTTTTCTTCTGTTTAGGTGTTAGTGCTGGTTTTTGTTTGGCTTTTCTATATGTAAATCCCATTTAATTCAGCCGATTTCTTACAGTTCTGTCACAAACATTGACTCCTGTTTCCGCCTATTTGTTTTTCATTTGTTTTGTTGTGCATTTTCTATTTTCAAGGCATATTGCTTTGAGTTTTCTATCCTGACGCTTTGACGTCTTCCTGGGTCTATCCGTATGTTTTCCTTTTATAACCTTCATATTTTGTTTATACTTGCACCAAATTTTAGACACAGCTGACTGGGAACAACCAACATCCTTTGCCACACTCCGTGTTGGATTTCCTTCTTGAAGGAATTTTATAATCCTTTCCATTGTTTCAATTGACAACGCTCTTGTTGGGGCCATATTTCCTTTCAATTAGCCAAGTCCAACAGCTCGTTAAAGTCTGTAAGCACTCTCTTTTAAATGCAGACTAATTCGCATTTTTAGACTTGTGCCGGTATTTGTTTTAGAAATACAAATTACAAGGTGATTCCATTATTTTTTCCTCAACATTGAGTGATTCCATTATTTTTTCCTCTACTTGATCTGGAAAAAAATATTCCATTAATTAACATAATTTAATTACATTTGTTTGAGGTATGTTTCACAAATCCAGAATGTTCAGCTATTAAACAAAAATGGTTTTGTGTCATATCTGTGATTTGTTTATTTGCTACGAATTAAAGAAGCTGGGTGAACATCCTCTAAGTGTGGTGATTTCATAATTCTTGCCAGGGGTTGTATTTGTGAAACACCAATGAACATTTAACCTGGCCTGGTAAAAACAAATTAATATGATTAATTATGTTAATGAAAGCAATGGGCTGTGTTTGAGATGACCACTGATCACTTATTGTTAAACAAAAATGTTCTATTCTGACCAACAGACAGATTTACACAAGATGCAGTACACAGACGTGTCCTAACATCTAACATTCAAGTTCTTAGGTAAAGTCACATAAAATCTCAGTCATTCATTTGAACAGTTAAGAAATTTTGTTACCTCTTATTATGTAATTGTTTGCAATGTAGCACAATAAGCACAATGTGAACATGGGACTTTTATCCTTCATGGCATGCATAGCTATTTCTGACATAATGTGGCTTAAGAGGGTAAATAATCCCTCTAAACATGAAAAGCATCTAATCAAGACAAATTGTAATCCTGATTGGAATGAAAACTGGCATACACAGTGGTCCCCCTGGAGTGAGTTTGGGAACCACTGCTGTCGGGTGTAAAATAGTCCCTAGCCCTAGTGTAGGGTGTAAAATAGTCCCTACCACTAGTGTAGGGTGTAAAATAGCCCCTAGCACTAGTTTAGGCTGTACAATAGCCCCTAGCAATAGTGTAGGCTGTACAATAGCCCCTACCACTAGTGTAGGCTGTACAATAGCCCCTAGCAATAGTGTAGGCTGTACAATAGCCCCTAGTAATAGTGTAGGCTGTACAATAGCCCCTAGCAGTAGTGTAGGCTGTACAATAGCCCCTAGCCCTACTGTAGTGTGTAAAATAGTCCCTAGCACTAGTGTAGGCTGTACAATAGCCCCTAGCACTAGTGTAGGCTGTACAATAGCCCCTAGCAGTAGTGTAGGCTGTACAATAGCCCCTAGCACTAGTGCACTAGTGTAGGGTGTAAAATAGTCCCTAGCACTAGTGTAGGCTGTACAATAGCCCCTAGCAGTAGTGTAGGCTGTACAATAGCCCCTAGCACTAGTGCACTAGTGTAGGGTGTAAAATAGTCCCTAGCACTAGTGTAGGCTGTACAATAGCCCCTAGCAGTAGTGTAGGCTGTACAATAGCCCCTAGCACTAGTGCACTAGTGTAGGCTGTACAATAGCCCCTAGCACTAGTGTAGGCTGTACAATAGCCCCTAGCAATAGCGTAGGCTGTACAATAGCCCCTAGCACTAGTGTAGGCTGTACAATAGCCTCTAGCAGTAGTGTAGGCTGTATAATAGCCCCTAGCAGTAGTGTAGGCTGTACAATAGCCCCTAGCAGTAGTGTAGGTTGTACAATAGCCCCTAGCCCTACTGTAGTGTGTAAAATAGTCCCTAGCACTAGTGTAGGCTTACAATAGCCCCTAACAATAGTGTAGGCTTTACAATAGCCCCTAGCAATAATGTAGGCTGTACAATAGCCCCTAGCAGTGGTGTAGACTGTACAATAACCCCTAGCAGTAGTGTAGGCTGTACAATAGCCCCTAGCAATAGTGTAGGCTGTACAATAGCCCCTAGCAGTAGTGTAGGCTGTACAATAGCCCCTAGCAATAGTGTAGGCTGTACAATAGCCCCTAGCAGTAGTGTAGGCTGTACAATAGCCCCTAGCAATAATGTAGGCTGTACAATAGCCCCTAGCAGTGGTGTAGACTGTACAATAGCCCCTAGCAGTAGTGTAGGCTGTACAATAGCCCCTAGCAGTAGTGTAGGCTGTACAATAGCCCCTAGCAATAGTGTAGGCTGTACAATAGCCCCTAGCAGTAGTGTAGGCTGTACAATAGCCCCTAGCAATAGTGTAGGCTGTACAATAGCCCCTAGCAGTAGTGTAGGTTGTACAATAGCCCCTAGCCCTACTGTAGTGTGTAAAATAGTCCCTAGCACTAGTGTAGGCTTACAATAGCCCCTAACAATAGTGTAGGCTTTACAATAGCCCCTAGCAATAATGTAGGCTGTACAATAGCCCCTAGCAGTGGTGTAGACTGTACAATAGCCCCTAGCAGTAGTGTAGGCTGTACAATAGCCCCTAGCAGTAGTGTAGGCTGTACAATAGCCCCTAGCAATAGCGTAGGCTGTACAATAGCCCCTAGCAGTAGTGTAGGCTGTACAATAGCCCCTAGCAATAGTGTAGGCTGTACAATAGCCCCTAGCAGTAGTGTAGGCTGTACAATAGCCCCTAGCACTAGTGTAGGCTGTACAATAGCCCCTAGCAATAGTGTAGGCTGTACAATAGCCCCTAGCAGTAGTGTAGGCTGTACAATAGCCCCTAGCAATAGTGTAGGCTGTACAATAGCCCCTAGCAGTAGTGTAGGCTGTACAATAGCCCCTAGCAATAGTGTAGGCTGTACAATAGCCCCTAGCAGTAGTGTAGGCTGTACAATAGCCCCTAGCATTAGTGTAGGCTGTACAATAGCCCCTAGCAGTAGTGTAGGCTGTACAATAGCCCCTAGCACTAGTGTAGGCTGTACAATAGCCCCTAGCAGTAGTGTAGGCTGTACAATAGCCCCTAGCCCTACTGTAGTGTGTAAAATAGTCCCTAGCACTAGTGTAGGCTGTACAATAGCCCCTAGCAATAGTGTAGGCTGTACAATAGCCCCTAGCAATAGTGTAGGCTGTACAATAGCCCCTAGCACTAGTGCACTAGTGTAGGGTGTAAAATAGTCCCTAGCACTAGTGTAGGCTGTACAATAGCCCCTAGCAATAGTGTAGGCTGTACAATAGCCCCTAGCAATAGTGTAGGCTGTACAATAGCCCCTAGCACTAGTGTAGGCTGTACAATAGCCCCTAGCAATAGTGTAGGCTGTACAATAGCCCCTAGCACTAGTGTAGGCTGTACAATAGCCTCTAGCAGTAGTGTAGGCTGTACAATAGCCCCTAGCAATAGTGTAGGCTGTACAATAGCCCCTAGCAGTAATGTAGGCTGTACAATAGCCCCTAGCACTAGTGTAGGCTGTACAATAGCCCCTAGCAGTAGTGTAGGCTGTACAATAGCCCCTAGCACTAGTGTAGGCTGTACAATAGCCCCTAGCACTAGTGTAGGCTGTACAATAGCCCCTAGCCCTACTGTAGTGTGTAAAATAGTCCCTAGCACTAGTGTAGGCTGTACAATCGCCCCTAACAATAGTGTAGGCTTTACAATAGCCCCTAGCAATAATGTAGGCTGTACAATAGCCCTTAGCAGTAGTGTAGGCTGTAAAGGAAGGGGTACATCTGTGGATCTGTGTGTTTATAGTTTCGGGCCCCCAGGACAGGCCTCAGACTGAGGCTTGCCCCAAGCTACCCGGAGCCGAGAAGCACAAGAAGTGACACACGGGAAGTGAGAGACACACCGGAAGTGAGCGACGCGCAGGAAGTGAGCGACGCGCAGGAAGTGAGCGACGCACAGGAAGTCCAAGTCGGCTATGTCCTCCAGCAGGGGACCACGTCCCAGCCTCTTTGGCTGATTCCTGGGACCCTGAGGCATACCCTGCCCCCCATGCCCCTTCAGCCGTACCATGAAGAGGCCCAAACAGCACCAGCACCTTGGCTTGCTCAGCTTCTTCACACGCAAGCCCAAATCCGAGCCCAAACCGGACCGGCCTGGTGCCACTAAGCCACAAGACGAGGTGTCCATCACACTAACTCCCACTGACTATGGAGTGCAGGTACCAGAACCGGGTCGCATGAACCAAACTTACCCCCCATGTCCCGCGCTAAAATGGGCTCTGAGAGGCATGGGGTGGGCTGGAGTGGGCATGGCAGTGTAGCATTTGGGGAACTGGGCTTGTACGTGGGGTTGTAGGGGCAGCATGGTGTCATTACACCCTTTATAAAGGTACTTAATCTGTGACTGTAACTGTGTAGTGGTGTTATGATCATGATGGTGGTGCTTATGTGACTGGAACTGCACATCAGTAACTGTAGGCATGTGAAAGGCACTTTTGTAACTTTCTCTGGCTAAAAGTGTCTGACTCATTCGTAACTGTAAATTCCTGCTTAACTGATAGATTTGATGTGCAGGATTCTGCAGTGAAGCACCTTCATTGTTTCTAGTCGAGAGGCCTCTGGCTCGCTAAACGAGTCCACCCAGTGATGGGAAACAGGGACTATTGAAGCCAATGAGAGACCAGCGTGGCTGTGGAAGCCAATGAGAGACCAGCGTGGCTGTGGCAGCCAATGAGAGACCAGCGTGGCTATGGCAGCCAATGAGAGAACCGCGTGGCTGTGACAGCCAATGAGAGACCAGCGTGGCTGTGGCAGCCAATGAGAGGTTACAGTGTTTGCTGATAGTGAGCTTTCCTCTGTCTCAGAACCAGAGCATTATGGGCGAAGGCAGAGGAGGAGGAGGAGCAGCCAGGGGTGGACAGGATGAAGGTGTGGAGCGTGAGGGTGGTTGGGTGGGGCCGGGGGCAGGGCCGGGGGCAGGGCCGGGGGCGGGGCTTGAGTGCCCATTGTGCCTCTTGACGCAGCCCTGTGGAAGTTTCCCCCGCCTCTCCTCCTGCCCTCACCGCGCCTGTGCAGACTGTCTGCGGCAGTATCTGCGCATACAGATCTCAGAGAGCCGCGTGGGCATCGCCTGCCCACAATGCCCTGAGGCCCTGGCCCCGCCCGACATCCATGCCCTCCTGGATGACCACGCCCTGCTCCTGCGCTTCGAGGAGTACCAGCTCCGCCGAGCCCTGGCAGCCGATCCTGATACACGCTGGTGCCCCGCCCCAGACTGCAGGTACCAACACACACACACACACACACTCACGCACGCACGCACGCACGCACACACACACACATACATATGCAAGCACACACACACACACACACACATACTCACGCACGCACACACACATACGCACGCACACACACACACACACACACACACACACACACACACATACGCACACACACACACACACACATACTCACGCACGCACACACACATACGCACACACACACACACACACACATACTCACGCACGCACACACACATACTCACGCACGCACACACACACACACACACACACACATACTCACGCACGCACACACACATACTCACGCACGCACACACACACACATACTCACGCACACACGCACGCACACACATACATATGCACACACACACACACACGCACACATACTCACGCACGCACACACACACACACACATACTCACGCACGCACGCACGCGCACACACACATACACAAACTCATACACTCGCACACATACATACACACGCATGTACACACTCACAGGCACACACACACATGCACACTGTAGCCAATGGTCTACTCCTTGGCTCTCAGGCTATGGCACACCATCATATACTGGCCAGCAGGAGGTGCTGTGTCTCTCTCTCTGGCAAATGTCCAAATATTTCTCAGTGTCGGAGAAAGTGCACCTCTTTTGCACAGTGACTGTATATTATTTGTTTTTTGGTAACTATGGTTTTCTGTCTGCCTTTTTTGATTGGCTGGCTTGACTGTGGTAAGGACCTGTCACTGCTTCTCTCTTTCTCGCAAATTCATATGCTTTATTTGCATGACAAGTGAACTGATAGGTTATTAATATAATAAACCCATATCTCTGTGTTGTAGCTATGCTGTGGAATAAACGGGAATTCTGTGTTGTAGCTACTCTGTGGGATAGGGAATTCTGTGTTGTAGCTACCCTGTGGGATGAACGGGAATTATGTGTTGTAGCTACGCTGTGATTGCCTATGGCTGTGCGGAGTGTCCCAAACTGTGCTGTGGGCGGGACGCTTGTGGCACAGAGTTCTGCTATCACTGCCGGCAGCTGTGGCACCCGGACCAGACCTGTGATCAGGCCCGTCGCCAGCGGTCACGCCACACCTCCTCCAACAACGACGCCTCCTCGCTGTTTGTCTTCAATGAGGAGCCAGGCAGTGGTACGTCCCGCCTCTTTAAAACAGCTTCATTATATAACGTTGAATTCTGGTACATGCATGTAAATATATGGGTGTGTGCAGGTATGTTCAGGTGTGTGAACGTAAATACAGATGTGTTTCTGTCAGTGTAGGTAAGTGTAACTTTGTGTAGCTGTGGTCATGTGTGTGAAGGTAAATACAGGTGTGTTTTTGTCAGTGCAGGTAAGTGTAGCTTTGTGTAGCTGTGGTCATGTGTGTGAAGGTAAATACAGGTGTGTTTATGTCAGTGCAGGTAAGTGTAGGTGTGGCCAGGTGTGTGAAGGTAAATACAGGTGTGTTTATGTCAGTGCAGGTAAGTGTAGGTGTGGCCAGGTGTGTGAAGGTAAATACAGGTGTGTTTATGTCAGTGCAGGTAAGTGTAGGTGTGGCCAGGTGTGCAGGCTGACCCCTCCCTGCTGCTTATTCACAGAGGTGGAGGAGATCAAGGCGTGTCCTCGGTGCAGTGCCTACATCATGAAGACCAACGATGGGAGCTGCAACCGCATGAACTGCAGTGTCTGCGGCTGTCAGTTCTGCTGGCTGTGCATGCAGGAGATCACTGACGTGCACTACCTCAGGTATGAGCTCGCTCAGGTACACGCTCTCTCAGGTATGCGCTCTCTCAGGTACACGCTCTCTCAGGTACGCACTCTCTCAGGTACATGCTCTCTCAGGTACACGCTCTCTCAGGTACACGCTCTCTCAGGTATGCGCTCTCTCAGGTACACGCTCTCTCAGGTACACGCTCTCTCAGGTACATGCTCTCTCAGGTACACGCTCTCTCAGGTATGCGCTCTCTCAGGTACACGCTCTCTCAGGTACGCACTCTCTCAGGTACACGCTCTCTCAGGTACGCGCTCTCTCAGGTACGCGCTCGCTCAGGTACGCGCTCTCTCAGGTACGCGCTCGCTCAGGTACGCGCTCTCTCAGGTACGCGCTCGCTCAGGTACGCGCTCGCTCAGGTACGCGCTCGCTCAGGTACGCGCTCTCTCAGGTACACGCTCTCTCAGGTACGCACTCTCTCAGGTACACGCTCTCTCAGGTACGCGCTCTCTCAGGTACGCGCTCTCTCAGGTACACGCTCCCTCAGGTACGCACTCTCTCAGGTACGCGCTCTCTCAGGTACACGCTCTCTCAGGTACGCGCTCGCTCAGGTACGCGCTCGCTCAGGTACGCGCTCTCTCAGGTACACGCTCCCTCAGGTACGCGCTCTCTCAGGTACGCACTCTCTCAGGTACGCGCTCTCTCAGGTACACACTCTCTCAGGTACACGCTCTCAGGTATGCGCTCTCTCAGGTACACGCTCTCTCAGGTACACGCTCTCTCAGGTACACGCTCTCTCAGGTACACGCTCTCTCAGGTATGCGCTCTCTCAGGTACGCACTCTCTCAGGTACACGCTCTCTCAGGTACACGCTCTCTCAGGTACACGCTCTCTCAGGTACGCACTCTCTCAGGTACACGCTCTCTCAGGTACACGCTCTCTCAGGTACGCGCTCTCTCAGGTACGCGCTCTCTCAGGTACACGCTCTCTCAGGTACACGCTCTCTCAGGTACACGCTCTCTCAGGTATGCGCTCTCTCAGGTACACGCTCTCTCAGGTACGCACTCTCTCAGGTACACGCTCTCTCAGGTACACGCTCTCTCAGGTACACGCTCTCTCAGGTACGCACTCTCTCAGGTACACGCTCTCTCAGGTACACGCTCTCTCAGGTACGCGCTCTCTCAGGTACGCGCTTGCTCAGGTACGCGCTCTCTCAGGTACGCGCTCGCTCAGGTACGCGCTCTCTCAGGTACGCGCTCTCTCAGGTACGCACTCTCTCAGGTACACGCTCTCTCAGGTACGCGCTCTCTCAGGTACGCACTCTCTCAGGTACACGCTCGCTCAGGTACACGCTCTCTCAGGTACACGCTCTCAGGTATGCGCTCTCTCAGGTACACGCTCTCTCAGGTACACGCTCTCAGGTACGCGCTCTCTCAGGTACGCACTCTCTCAGGTACGCGCTCTCTCAGGTGCACGCTCTCTCAGGTGCACGCTCTCTCAGGTACGCGCTCTCTCAGGTACGCACTCTCTCAGGTACGCGCTCTCTCAGGTACGCGCTCTCTCAGGTACACGCTCGCTCAGGTACGCGCTCTCTCAGGTACGCACTCTCTCAGGTACACACTCTCTCAGGTACACGCTCTCAGGTACGCGCTCTCTCAGGTACACACTCTCTCAGGTACGCGCTCTCTCAGGTACACACTCTCTCAGGTACGCGCTCTCTCAGGTACGCGCTCTCTCAGGTACGCGCTCTCTCAGGTACACGCTCTCTCAGGTACACGCTCTCTCAGGTACACGCTCTCTCAGGTACGCGCTCTCTCAGGTACACGCTCTCTCAGGTGCACGCTCTCTCAGGTACACGCTCTCTCAGGTACGCACTCTCTCAGGTACACGCTCTCTCAGGTACGCACTCTCTCAGGTACACGCTCTCTCAGGTACACGCTCTCTCAGGTACGCGCTCACTCAGGTACACGCTCTCTCAGGTACGCACTCTCTCAGGTACACGCTCTCTCAGGTACGCGCTCTCTCAGGTACGCACTCTCTCAGGTACGCGCTCTCTCAGGTACACGCTCTCAGGTACGCACTCTCTCAGGTACGCGCTCTCTCAGGTACACGCTCTCAGGTACGCACTCTCTCAGGTACACACTCTCTCAGGTACGCGCTCTCTCAGGTACGCACTCTCTCAGGTACACGCTCTCTCAGGTACGCGCTCTCTCAGGTACGCGCTCGCTCAGGTACGCGCTCTCTCAGGTACGCGCTCGCTCAGGTACGCGCTCTCTCAGGTACGCGCTCGCTCAGGTACGCGCTCGCTCAGGTACGCGCTCGCTCAGGTACGCGCTCTCTCAGGTACACGCTCTCTCAGGTACGCACTCTCTCAGGTACGCACTCTCTCAGGTACGCGCTCTCTCAGGTACACGCTCTCAGGTACGCACTCTCTCAGGTACGCGCTCTCTCAGGTACACGCTCTCAGGTACGCACTCTCTCAGGTACACACTCTCTCAGGTACGCGCTCTCTCAGGTACGCACTCTCTCAGGTACGCGCTCTCTCAGGTACACGCTCTCTCAGGTACACGCTCTCTCAGGTACGCGCTCTCTCAGGTACGCGCTCTCTCAGGTACACGCTCTCTCAGGTACACGCTCTCTCAGGTACATGCTCTCTCAGGTATGCACTCTCTCAGGTACACACTTTCAGGTGCACACTACCTCAGGTACGCGTGCTTTGATACACACTACCTCTGGTAAGCTCTCTCTCAGGTACACACCTCAGGTATCCTTGGAATGTGTGTAGAAATAATGTAGCTGGATTATTTTTATTTAAGTTTATGAGTGTTTATGTGTGGGGATGTGTGTATTTATGAGTATATAAGTATGTGTGATGAGGTGTGTATTTATGAGTATATAAGTATGTGTGGGGATGTGTGTATTCATGAGTATATAAGTATGTGTGATGAGGTGAGTATTTATGAGTATATAAGTATGTTTGGGGATGTGTGTATTTATGAGTATATAAGTATGTGTGGGGATGTGTGTATTCATGAGTATATAAGTATGTGTGATGAGGTGTGTATTTATGAGTATATAAGTATGTGTGGGGATGTGTGTATTCATGAGTATATAAGTATGTGTGATGAGGTGTGTATTTATGAGTATATAAGTATGTGTGGGGATGTGTGTATTCATGAGTATATAAGTATGTGTGATGAGGTGTGTATTTATGAGTATATAAGTATGTGTGATGAGGTGTGTATTTATGAGTATATAAGTATGTGTGATGAGGTGAGTATTTATGAGTATATAAGTATGTGTGATGAGGTGTGTATTTATGAGTATATAAGTATGTGTGGGGATGTGTGTATTCATGAGTATATAAGTATGTGTGATGAGGTGTGTATTTATGAGTATATAAGTATGTGTGATGAGGTGTGTATTTATGAGTATATAAGTATGTGTGATGAGGTGTGTATTTATGAGTATATAAGTATGTGTGATGAGGTGTGTATTTATGAGTATATAAGTATGTGTGATGAGGTGTGTATTTATGAGTATATAAGTATGTGTGATGAGGTGAGTATTTATGAGTATATAAGTATGTGTGATGAGGTGTGTATTTATGAGTATATAAGTATGTGTGATGAGGTGAGTATTTATGAGTATATAAGTATGTGTGATGAGGTGTGTATTTATGAGTATATAAGTATGTGTGATGAGGTGAGTATTTATGAGTATATAAGTATGTGTGATGAGGTGAGTATTTATGAGTATATAAGTATGTGTGATGAGGTGTGTATTTATGAGTATATAAGTATGTGTGATGAGGTGAGTATTTATGAGTATATAAGTATGTGTGATGAGGTGTGTATTTATGAGTATATAAGTATGTGTGATGAGGTGTGTATTTATGAGTATATAAGTATGTGTGATGAGGTGAGTATTTATGAGTATATAAGTATGTGTGATGAGGTGTGTATTTATGAGTATATAAGTATGTGTGATGAGGTGAGTATTTATGAGTATATAAGTATGTGTGATGAGGTGAGTATTTATGAGTATATAAGTATGTGTGATGAGGTGAGTATTTATGAGTGATGATGTTTTTCTGAGTGTCTGTGAGCCTGTCCGTGTGTCTGTGTGTCCTGCAGTCCGTCCGGCTGCACGTTCTGGGGGAAGAAGCCTTGGTCTCAGTCCCGTAAGGTGCTGTGGCAGGTGGGCATGCTCCTGGGCGCACCCGTGGTCATCTCCCTCATCGCCGGCATCGCCATCCCCGTCATCATCGTTGGGATTCCCATATACATGGGCCGCAAGGTATGGCCACACCCTGCCACACCCAGCCACGCCCTGCCATGCCCTGCCACGCCCAGCCACACCCTGCCATGCCCTGCCACGGCCAGCCACAACCTGCCACACCCAGCTGCACCCAGCCACAACCTGCCGCACCCAGCCACACCCAGCTGTACCCAGCTACACCTTGCCATGCCCTGCCACGCCCTGTCATGCCCTGTCACCCCCTGCCACGCCCAACTACACCCTGCCATGCCCAGCATTTGGTTGCTCTGTTTCTAAGGTTAATCTTAGAACAGTCCTTTACTTCTTTGGAACACAGCCATGTTTAATTTCCTGCATGTGGGCAGGATCCCTCCACAGATCTCCAATGACAGCCACAGTCATAACTCTTCATTTAATACTGGATATGATGAGGGTACTTATTATGGTCAGGATGGTGGTTCATGCAAACACTACAGCTATAGCACGTATTTATGCAGCATTTCTCACTGTAAGAATGGTAGTTATCCTTGCCTGTCATTAATGCTCTGCATATTTAATGTGCACTTCTGCTCTTTGGTTAATGTCATGCCATGTATCAATCCAGGAATGTGCAATGTAATGTGATATAGTGTAATTTCATGTATGGATGTAATGTCATATTGTGTGTGTTTATGTAATGTCATGTGTATGGACGTAAAGTCACGCAGGTAAAATGGCTGTTTTTCCTCTTGTGTCCCAGGTTCATAGTCGATGCAAGAAAAACAATATCTCAGGAAGTAAACACTACCTGACAGTGGCCAGCGGAGTGATGATGTCAGTGTTTGTTTCTCCAGTTATAGCAGCTGTAACTGTAGGTGAGTCTTATTCTTTCAAAAAGCCTATTCACCTGCTGTCTAAGCAGAGCAGGTCCTATCACAGTACCATGGAAACATCTTGATTAGTTCCACAATCTTAGCTAATGTGATGAATGGAGTGTTATAGCTGAGTTTCCCCTGCAGAGGGTGCTGTTGTAGCACAGAATCCTACAAACAGCCCTAAGCCCTAAATCCCAAGCCCTAACCCCCCCAGCCCTAACAGTGTTCCATGCGCTGTGTGCTGCAGTGTTCCATGCGCTGGGTGCTGCAGTGTTCCATGCACTGTGTGCTGCAGTGTTCCATGCGCTGTGTGCTGCAGTGTTCCATGCGCTGTGTGCTGCAGTGTTCCATGCGCTGTGTGCTGCAGTGTTCCATGCGCTGGGTGCTGCAGTGTTCCATGCGCTGGGTGCTGCAGTGTTCCATGCGCTGGGTGCTGCAGTGTTCCATGCGGTGGGTGCTGCAGTGTTCCATGCGCTGTGTGCTGCAGTGTTCCATGCGCTGTGTGCTGCAGTGTTCCATGTGCTGGGTGCTGCAGTGTTCCATGCGCTGTGTGCTGCAGTGTTCCATGCGCTGGGTGCTGCAGTGTTCCATGCGCTGGGTGCTGCAGTGTTCCATGCGCTGGGTGCTGCAGTGTTCCATGCGCTGGGTGCTGCAGTGGTCCCTTTTCATTGGATGGAATTTATTCTGGGGTAGACAGCCAATCAGCATCTCTGTTTGCAGGAGTAGGTGTGCCCCTCATGATGACGTACGTGTATGGTGTGGTCCCCATGTCGCTCTGTCGAAATGGTTGGTGTAGGACCCCAAAGGACCCACCAGAACCACGAAAAATCCGGCTTGAAGACCTGGCCAACTGTAAGTCTACTAAATGATGCTCAGGCCCATCTGCACTGTGTTGTATAAAAAAACCCTAATTAGGGTTAGGCCAGACTCCACAAGTCAGTGCTGCAGGTTAGGCCAGACTCCACAGGTCAGTGCTGCAGGTTAGGCCAGACTCCACAGGTCAGTGTTGCAGGTTAGGCCAAACTCCACAGGTCAGTGCTACAGGTTAGGACAGACTCCACAGGTCAGTGCTGCAGGTTAGGCCAGACTCCACAGGTCAGTGCTGCAGATTAGGCCAAACTCCACAGGTCAGTGCTGCAGGTTAGGCCAAACTCCACAGGTCAGTGCTGCAGGTTAGGACAGACTCCACAGGTCAGTGCTGCAGGTTAGGCCAGACTCCTCTACCTCCTGTTGCTGAGGGCTGTCAGCTAGCAATGTCTGCTGAGGCTGTGTCTCAAACAGAAGGCAGCATTTGTAGGCAGGAAGGCATCGAGGCGTGTCTCATTCCAAAGTTTGCAAAAATTCTGCTTTCTAAGGTGCCTTAGAAGGATACATTTGCATCCTTTGCACAAAAAGTTTTTGCAGTTACCCCAGGCTACTCACTGGCAGCTAAAAACAGCGAAGCGGCAGTTGCGGTGGCAGTGTGAATATAGGGTTACAGTATACAGTATACAGTATACAGTATACAGTATACAGTACGGGATACAGTAACTCCATAATTAGTTGTAGTTAAAAAATTCATTTAAATTATTGAATACACTGGAATAGAGTATCTGATGTTTTTAAGCCGCTGTGAGCTTTACATTAACTAGCCAGCTAACGTGCTAGCGAGCTAACATAGCGTAATGAACAACCATAAACACTGATCTCATGTGACATCATCCTGTAATGAACAACCATAAACACTGATCTCATGTGACATCATCCTGCCTTCGAAATGCGTCCCAAATTCATTGGCTTTTGAGTCACCTTCAGAGGGAGCGAGGCAGCCTGAAACACGCAGTTAGACCTCCCTTTGAGCCTTTATCACATAACAGGTCAGCTGTGGTTTTTTCTGGTTCAACTGTCGGTCAGTCGCTTCGCAATTAAAATGTAGTGAAGGCAAATGTAACAGAAGTGACATAAAACCAAGAGTGCTTTTTCTCAGGAAACCTCTGCATTAGCACACACAGCTATCTCTGCATTAGCACACACAGCTATCTCTGCATTAGCACCCACAGCTATCTGCATTAGCACCCACAGCTATCTCTGCATTAGCACCCACAGCTACCTCTGCATTAGCACCCACAGCTACCTCTGCATTAGCACCCACAGCTATCTCTGCATTAGCACACACAGCTATCTCTGCATTAGCACCCACAGCTATCTGCATTAGCACCCACAGCTATCTGCATTAGCACCCACAGCTACCTCTGCATTAGCACCCACAGCTATCTGCATTAGCACCCACAGCTACCTCTGCATTAGCACACACAGCTATCTCTGCATTAGCACCCACAGCTATCTGCATTAGCACCCACAGCTATCTCTGCATTAGCACCCACAGCTACCTCTGCATTAGCACCCACAGCTACCTCTGCATTAGCACCCACAGCTATCTCTGCATTAGCACCCACAGCTATCTCTGCATTAGCACCCACAGCTACCTCTGCATTAGCACCCACAGCTATCTTTGCATTAGCACACACAGCTATCTCTGCATTAGCACACACAGCTATCTCTGCATTAGCACACACAGCTATCTCTGCATTAGCACACACAGCTATCTCTGCATTAGCACACACAGCTATCTCTGCATTAGCACACACAGCTATCTCTGCATTAGCACCCACAGCTACCTCTGCATTAGCACCCACAGCTTTCTTTGCATTAGCACACACAGCTACCTCTGCATTAGCACCCACAGCTATCTCTGCATTAGCACCCACAGCTATCTGGATGTGTGAGTGTCATGTGACCTGGCAGGCTTTTTTGGCTGACCTCATCTGATTTAAACTTCTCTTGAAGATCTCCAATTCTCTCACGTAGTCAGCGACCACTGGATGGGTCAGTCCAGCCTGGTGGTCAGTGAAGCCAACGTGCAGGAAGCTAGCGCACAGGAAGTTAGTGTGCAGGAAGTCAGTGTGCTGCCCAGCACCAGCACCGCCCCCCCTGCCCCCCCTGCCCCCCCTGGCTGTGATGGGCAGGACGAGTGGCTGGCCTCCACGCTTGACACCTCCTTGCCGTGAGTGTTGCCACTTCCTGTCTATTCATATCTTCCATTTCCTTTGTGGAGATGCTCCCTTTCTGTCTAGGCTTATCAATACATAATGTATCCTGTGTTATTATTAATATATATTTTGTGTAAGTAGAAAGAAATATAAGATAATTTAATGTCCATATACACTTTCTTAGTAATAGGAATGTTGAAGCATATTATTAACTGGTTTCTTAGTAACGGGAATGTTGAAGCATATTATTAACTGGCTTTTTTGTAACAGGAATGTTGAAGCATATTATTAACTGGTTTCTTAGTAACAGGAATGTTGAAGCATATTATTAACTGGTTTCATAGTAACAGGAATGTTGAAGCATATTATTAACTGGTTTCATAGTAACAGGAATGTTAAAGCATATTATTAGCTGGGTTCTTAGTAACAGGAATGTTGAAGCATATTATTAACTGGTTTCTTAGTAACAGGAATGTTGAAGCATATTATTAACTGGTTTCATAGTAACAGGAATGTTGAAGCATATTATTAACTGGTTTCATAGTAACAGGAATGTTAAAGCATATTATTAGCTGGGTTCTTAGTAACAGGAATGTTGAAGCATATTATTAACTGGTTTCTTAGTAACAGGAATGTTGAAGCATATTATTAACTGGTTTCTTAGTAACAGGGATGTTGAAGCATATTATTAACTGGTTTCTTAGTAACAGGAATGTTGAAGCATATTATTAACTGGTTTCTTAGTAACAGGAATGTTGACGCATATTATTAACTGGTTTCTTAGTAACAGGAATGTTGAAGCATATTATTAACTGGTTTCTTAGTAACAGGAATGTTGAAGCATATTATTAACTGGTTTCTTAGTAACAGGAATGTTGAAGCATATTATTAACTGGGTCCTTAGTAACAGGAATGTTGAAGCATATTATTAACTGGTTTCTAGGTAACAGGAATGTTGAAGCATATTATTAACTGGTTTCTTAGTAACAGGAATGTTGAAACATATTATTAACTGGTTTCATAGTAACAGGAATGTTAAAGCATATTATTAGCTGGGTTCTTAGTAACAGGAATGTTGAAGCATATTATTAACTGGTTTCTTAGTAACAGGAATGTTGAAGCATATTATTAACTGGTTTCTTAGTAACAGGAATGTTGAAGCATATTAGTAACTGGTTTCTTAGTAACAGGAATGTTGAAGCATATTATTAACTGGTTTCTTAGTAACAGGAATGTTGAAGCATATTATTAACTGGTTTCTTAGTAACAGGAATGTTGAAGCATATTATTAACTGTTTTCTTAGTAACAGGAATGTTGACGCATATTATTAACTGGTTTCTTAGTAACAGGAATGTTGAAGCATATTATTAATTGGTTTCTTAGTAACAGGAATGTTGAAGCATATTATTAACTGGTTTCTTAGTAACAGGAATGTTGAAGCATATTATTAACTGGGTCCTTAGTAACAGGAATGTTGAAGCATATTATTAACTGGTTTCATAGTAACAGGAATGTTGAAGCATATTATTAACTGGTTTCTTAGTAACAGGAATGTTGAAGCATATTATTAACTGGTTTCATAGTAACAGGAATGTTGAAGCATATTATTAACTGGTCACCTGCCTTTTTCTTCCCCTTAGTGAGCTGGCACGAAATGTAACACAAATGAAATCCTTATGATGTGTTTGGATAATGTATTCACATATTACAGGGAGTCTAAATTTAAATGGTTAGTAGATGTGCTGCTGAAAAGCCCAGGATGTAGTGGTGTTCCTGTCTATTGCTGCAGGGAAGGTGCCAGCATCAAAGTGCAGGTGGAGATTGAGTCACACCTGTGCCAGGTAGAGATAGATACACCCCCACACCAGGCGGAGAGAGAGACACACCTGCACCAGGCGGAGAGAGAGACACACCTGCACCAGGTAGAGATGGAGTCCCACCTGTGCCAGGTGGAGATGGATACACCCCCGCACCAGGTGGTGATGGAGAAACTCTCGCACCAGGTTGAGATGGAGTCACACCTGCACCAGGTAGAGATGGAGACACGCCCCCGAGAGGCATGGCACTGTAGCATGAGCAGCCAATCAGAGGAGCAGCTGAGGACCGGCGACCTGCCCCCTGGCCCACAGTCACACACAGTCTGAGCCACGCCCACCAGGCCATGCCCCCTGCTTCCAGCATGCCTCCCTCCAGCCAGACTCCGCCCCAGAGAGGGGGGGGGGGGGGCAGAGGGAGAGAGAGAGAGCTGGTAAAGGAAGAAGAGAAGTGAGCAGGTTTATCTGTGTGTCTCCGCGTTGGGATCGAGGACATTGTGAGCTCTGAACTGGCTGACTGCAGGCAGACTGAACATTTCAAACCTTATGTTTTATTAAACAGTTTGGTGGGAATTCTTTGTTTTAATGTTTTACTTTTTCTTTTTTCATTTTATTAATGATCGTTCCTGATGTAATCTGCCTTTATCAGACTTCTTTGGGACTACATCCTCTCAGTGTTATATAAAAAATAATAATAATTTGAATCCCCAATTTTAAAAAGCAACAAAAAAAACAATGTTAATGAAAAGCATGTTTTTTGTGAGCAGCCAAATCTAACCTGTCACTTGATGCTCTCTGGGGCAGAACTCCAGTTATGCAAGCTACGCTTCTGCAGGAAATGCACCTGTTGCATTAACATGCAATGCAGGGCCTTCATACATGCGCTGCACACATTCTGAGTGATTTGAGCCTTTGCACCGGCGCCCGCATCCTTATTAATCAAGAAAATACTCATCTTGTGTCCAATACATACTTACGCAGTGCTGTTGGTGTAAAGGTAGACACTGCGACACTCACTCTGTCAGGCTATCCCAGAATGCCTTCTGTGCATACAGCATCTGTAACATTCATGCTGCAAATCTGAGCTCTTTGCCATCATTGTTTTATGTCTCCAAGCAGCAGTGGCAGCACTGGAACGTCCTGCATAGAGAAGGCTGGCTGCATGATGTGTGTTTTTCAGTGGCCTGATATGGCTTTATTGTCCATCTTTTACATTCTCAGCACCAAAGCATAGCCAAGCATGTCCGTCTGTCTGTCTGTCCATCTGTCTGTCTGACAGTCTATCTGGGGCTTCTTCCTGTAGAGAACAACATGAAAAAATTGAGGAAAACTGAAGGACATCAATTGTAATCCAGAGTGTGAAATTTGCCGAAATGTAAAGGTTAATTACTGCAAAGGCAGTGTGGCCTGTCGCTGGGGAGCCACGATACTGGAGCCACGCTGTGTGCATTCCTTTAGTGGCAGGGCCCTAGACCCTGCCAGCCTGATGCCATTAATGTCGGTCACGTGTCCGAAGGTTTCCATGTGGAACAAGGCCAAGGTCGTCTGCCTTTGAACTGTGTGAACTGAACGTTTGCAGTGTCAATCTGAAGAAAACAAATAAAAGTTTCACCATGAAGGATTTCAACAAGTGTTTCACAACAGTGTTTCTGTTATTAAGAAAAGCAAACACGACTATGTTCAAGGACACATTCACACTAAATTCCGCAGAAGGTTATATTAGAATTGGATTAGAAAGATATTAAAAGATGAATATTTTCAGATTACTTTCATACATGTCTGACTATAGCACACATTAAAGGCTGTTATTTTTGGAAAAAGCCTGGCACCAGCTCACTCGTCATTACTGCATTGTACCGGCAGAGGGAGCAGGAACAACATAAGAAAATAAGTATATCATGGACAAATGACCTAATTTTTTAAAATCAGTTAAACAGATTAAACGGGTTAAGTTTCTTTTCTCAGCCTATTGCCATTGCGACTGTCTATAGGCCTCCTGGCCCATATTCTGGCTTTTATTAATCAATTTGCAGAGTTTGTCTCTCTGGCTGTAAGATGACTGGTGGTGATGACTCCTTCACATCTGTATTCATGAATTCTACAATCAATTTGTTTTGTACACAATGTTCTTGGCCCCACATATTATTGCAGTCATACTTTAGACCAGGGGCCTCATTTCTAAAACTTTGTGCAGGTTCTACACTAAAAGGTTACACACAAAAGGAGAAAACTGCATACGCTCAAAAATAAAACCATCCATAAGCTCAACTGCGCAATTTTCTCAATTTGAAATTTTGCGTAAGTGCATGAGCCTAGTATCCCGCCCTGTTAACTCCCACAAATGGTCATCTGATGTGATATGAGTCTACAGGAGAGCCAATGGTCATCTGATGTGATATGAGTCTACAGGAGAGCCAGTGGTCATTAATGTCATGTTAGTCACTCAACTGTAAACATTTGAGTGCCACACGGATCTGTTCTCGGGTCCTTTGCTCTTTTCTTTCTATATGCTCCCTCTTGAGGACATTACAAGCAGTCCTGGTGTTAGTTACCACTGCTTTGCAGGTGGCATGAAACTTAATATATTAGTTAAACCCTGTGAAGTTGCCCGGCTTGCCAGATTAGAGGCCTGTCTTAAAGACATAACACATTTTGGGCCTGGATGACACACAATTTCCTCTTACTGAATTCAGATAAGATTGAGATTGTAGGCCACAAATCTAGATAAATTATTTGAAGGGGGTACCTGTAATTTAAATACATTTCTGCAGCCCCCTTGTCTATAGCCTGTGTGTGTGTGTGCATGGAAGTGTGATTTGGAAACTTTGAATTAAAGTATTTCCTCTGGTAAGGAATGAAGACATTAATTCAATTGTCAGTTTTGTTCACAAGCAGTTCTCATAATCATTCCTCAAGTCCTTAGCCTTTTAGCAGATCGAGTGGACGCTGGGCCCATAACCCAGCGGTCCAGTGAGCTTAAGTTTCAGGCTTTATTTACTATAATTCCATGCAGGATAAATAAAGTAATTATCTTAACATTTTGAACTATTCCTTAATGGCTAATCATTTCACATTCATATTCTTGCAAAATATCATGAACTTTCAAAGGATAAATAAGTATTCCTGTATTTTTAATATGTCACCGAGTTCATAGCTCTATCAGTAAATAGAATATTTGCGTTGTTTCTGAAAATAAGGAAAACGGAGAAACATTGGAAACACGGAAGCTGAATCTGCTTTTAATTACAGGAAACATTAAGACGAGTTAAGACCTTCTCTTGTAAACCAAAGAAACCGCGTTATGTAAACGAAAAACACTTTTCTTCCCCAACGACTATCTCTGCATCCCCGTTCGGCCAGGAAAGAGTTAACGCTGCCTGCTCATCACTAAACGGCGTAGAGCGCGGGGCAGCCAGCTCTGCGAGTCCCAGCGCATCTTTCCACACTCGGCGTTTCTTCGGTGTTGCAGGGACGGCAGAGATCCCACCGAATATATCACCATGGATGCTCTGAAATCGGCCGGGAGAGCTATTATCAAGAGTCCTGGAGTTCCGCGACACTCATGGGGTGCCTCCAAGCACGAAAGTGAGTGTTTTTTTGTCTTCTTTATATGATGATACAGTGGGTAATATCACACATGTATGGTGTCATTTTCATCGTTGAACCTGTCAGCAGTGATAAAATGCGAGTTCATTTCTTTTCTTTTCTACCTTTCATGTGAAATAGACCAAACATCAGCCGTCGTTTTCATACAGTTTCAAAAAGGCATGAGGTTTTTTAATACTTTAATGCTAGGAAGCCAATGATCGCATTGTATTCATCAATACTATACTGTCCTTTATTTGCGTCCATCTCCGACCTGTCTTGATTCTGGGTCCTAACGCTACCCCTCTTTTAATCAATTTGTTTCGGGCCAAATGTCCCGATAAATTATCCCTTCCCCGAACTAAATAGTATATAATGGATAAAGTGCATTACTTTACTATAATCTTCTATTATTATCATTTTGTTTCTCCATATAGCGTGATTTTACATATAATGTAGTACAGATAATGATCTTAAAAACATGTGCTGTGATAATTATTTGTCACATTGTTTACAGCAAATTAAATTTATCAGTGCCTTTCTTAAAACTCTGTTGTGCGCATGGAAGTTTAACCTTTGCACAAGTGTATTACATGTCTATGTGTGGGACTGTACTTGTGGCCACTAGGGTGTAAAATAGTCACTGGCTCTCCTGTAGTACTGTGTGTGGCTTGTAGGGTGTAAAATAGTCACTGGCTGTCCTGTAGTACTGTGTGTGGCCTGTAGGGGTGTAAAATAGTCACTGGCTCTCCTGTAGTACTGTGTGTGGCCTGTAGGATAAAATTGGGCATTTTGAATTAGGCAAGCCAATGAATGACTGTGTTTTTGTGTTTAACCCTTTCTCTAGCACCACCTTTTTTGAATACAAGCCCTAAAATAAAATGGTTACTGTTCTTGAACCCCTTTGAATACAGGCATAATCCTGGTCTCTTCTGTAAATGAAGAGAGTTTGTTTTCCAAGAGTCAGAATTAAGCTAAGTATTGCTGAAACAAAGTAAAAATAGGCTCATAGGTTTTTTTTTTCTCGCCTAAAAGATTATTTATACATTTTTTTTGCTGGGATGAGCTATCGCCTGTGGAACATACAGAGTCGTTGTGTCATTTTACAGAATAAGGAACATTGGGGTCATAAAATGGTTTATAGATATAGAATTGTGAGTTTTAACACTTTCAAACGTATATCTGTTGGCACATAAACTTAATGTTTTAATTTATAGGGTCATAATACCAATTTTAGTGTCTAAACAATTGAGAAAAACTAATAAAGGCCATTGAATCCAATCAATACAAAAAAAAATCTGGAATAGTTTGGTGATGGCGCAGCTATCCAGGAAGGGGGGGGGGGGGGTGGGCTCAGGTTCTAAGCAGAGGAAGACTCAGGTTCTAAGCAGAGGAAGACTCAGGTTCTAAGGTCTTCCAGGTAACACAGGGCATTAGCATTAGCATTAGCACTGGCCATGGAGGATGCAGGGTAGTGTAGTTTGGTGTTGCTGATAGCCAGTGTCTTTTTGGTTCAATTGTGTTATTTTGCCACAGAGATAAACACTCTTTTGACTTTGACTGGAGGTTCTGCAATTTCCTGCAATCCCCTTGTTAGTAGTAGACTTAAAAATGATTAATGTGGTCAAACATAACGCCTGGTTTTGTTTAAATGAGTATAGTAATCACAGACTAAACTAGTAATGACAGACTAAAAAAACTAATTAAGCAGATTTAGTTTTTTGGTGAAACTTCATTCTCTTTTAAAATAAAAATGTTAAATTTCTCTAAAAAACTCTGATTTATTGACTTTTCTTTTTGAATCAGTAAAGCTGATGCGTTGCTACTGATGAGTGAATTCAGTCATAACATAGCATCATTAGCCAGTACTTCCCCCATAGACTGTGTGAATGTGCATTTGTGAGAGGTTATTTCTGTGCCATGCACAGTGTGGGAAACTGGAAAAGGATTAGGGTTAGTGTCCTGACTCAAGCAAGCATCCATTTGGGCCCCCAGACAACGCTGCCCGTGAAGGGTCTCCCTGCAGTTATAATTATGATCAAAAGGGACTAATGCAGATTGATTCATTAGGAAAATTATATTCCTTGTTAGTAGAGTCTGCTCTTGATCATCTTCTATAAAGTAGCACTTTGACACATTAAATGTACTGCAGATACTTGTTGAATTATTTATCAGCTTGGATTTCGATTGACTGACATAAAGTAATTGATGTATGCAGAGTTCCATGCACTGAAGTGCTGTAATGGAATTTGTGTGGATGAGAAAAATGTATATTTTATTACATGTAAAATTCAGTAGTGATTTACTGTTTAAGTCAGTAGTGATTTGATGGGATATACACTGCTCCGGCCAAAAAAAAAGTTGCACACTCTAATATTTCGTTGGACCACCTTTAGCTTTGATTATGGCGCGCATTTGTTGTGGCATTGTTTCAACAACCTTATGCAATGTCACAACATTTATTTCCATCCAGAGTAGCATAAGTTTTTGGCTGAGATCTTGTATTGACGACGGGAGAGTCGAACCACTCCGTAAAGTGTTCTCCAGCACATCCCTAAGACTTTCAATGGGGTTAAGGTCAGGAATCTGGTGGCTAATTCATGTGTGAAAATGATTCCTCATGCTCCCTGAACCACTCTTTCACAATTTGAGCCCGATGAATCTTGGCATTGTCATCCTGGCATATGCCCATTGATGGGATAACCTGGTCATTCAGTACATTCAGGTACTCGCTGACTTCATTTTATTGCTGCATAATGTTGCTGAGCCTAGACCTGACCAACTGAAGCAACCCCAGATCATAACACTGCCTCCAGAGGCTTGTACAGTGGGCACTATGCATGACGGGTGCAATGGCAACTTTTTTTTTGGCCGGGCAGTGTGCGTAAGTGTAAGGATGTAAGTGTCAGTGTCCATAGGGTGGTCTGCGATTGCATCGCCCAGAGTACAGTGTTCAGTCGGTTATCTAGTGTCCTCTGCTGGTCGTTCGGGCGCCCATGTACTGCCTGCTAAAGCCGCATGTGAAAGGTCCTCCTCTGACTCCACTCTATGAGAGCTTAGCTGTAGTCTGTGGTGTGAAAAGAAGCAGCTGGCATCACCATGTGTTTCGGAAGATAGCCATATCTACACTGTCCCCAATCAGCTGCATTAACGGCTGAGGTTGCAGATTATTGGCCATTCCAAATTGGGGGGGGGGGGGGGGGGGGTGGATTGAACACACCCCATGGTGGGCATCAAATAACTTAAAGAAGTGGGTAGTTGATGTTGTTTTGGAGAGAAATGAAATGACACATGTGGGAAGTAGGGAGGGTCACAGGGACCAGACAGAGGGGTCAACGGGTAACAGCGCATGGCCCCCTCCCTCTCGGTCTATCTTTCTTCTCTCTCCTCTCCCTCTCTCTCTCCTCTCTCTCACTCTCGCTCTTCTCCACTCTCTCTCACTCTCTCTCTCTCCCCCTCTCTCTACTCACTCTCTCTCTCTCCCCCTCTCTCTCTCATCTCTTCTCCTCTCCCTCTCTCTCTCTCTCCCCTCTCTCTCTCTCTCTCTCCCCCTCTCTCTCACTCTCTCTCTCTCTCCCCCTCCCTCTCTCTCTCTCCTTCTCTCTCCTCTCTCCCCTCTCTCTCTCCCCCTCTCTCTCCCTCTCTCTCTCCCCCTCTCTCTCACTCTCTCTCCTCCCCCCTCTCTCCTCACCTCTCTCTCTCTCACTCTCTCTCTCTCCCCCCTCTCTCTCTCTCTCTCACTCTCTCTCTCTCCCCCTCTCTCTCTCTCTCATTCTCTCTCCCTCTCTCCCTCTCTCTCTCCCCCCTCTCTCTCCCTCTCTCTCTCCCCCTCTCTCTCACTCTCTCTCTCCCCCTCTCTCTCACTCTCTCTCTCTCACTCTCTCTCTCTCCCCCCCTCTCTCTCTCTCTCTCTCTCTCTCTCTCTCTCTCTCTCTCATGGCCTACATCTCTCCCCTGTGCTGTCCCAGATTCCTGCCCTGTTCTCAGGATGAATGCCATCTTTCCATCTTCTGTGCTCTGGGGCTTTAACTCAATCAGAGATGAGACCAGTAGGCCATAATTTCCATGTTTGCATATAATATGTACGTTCTGTATGTCAAGTGTCAATGCTGAAGCACAGCATAATATTTATATGGGGAAATTCCCATTTGTGAATATGCTTTTTGGGTGACGTGACTTCAGGAAATGAGATAATTCAGGGCTATAAAGAATGAGATAATTCAGGTGTATAAAGAGGTCATATTCCGTTTGAAGTAAATAAAAAAATGATACATTTTTGCCTTGAACATGAGATTCCCTTCAGGCCTGGAGCTGTGACCTTGTGTCTTCTTCTCAGGACCAAAACAAGCTTCATTAAAAATAATAATACTAAAAGAAATTTAAACTTCAAAAGACCCTGGTGGAGGTAAAGCACTTGACAGCCTGGAGCATCAACACTGATCTGCTCAATAATTCATATGTGTTTCCTGATGGGAATATGATCTACCCTCCACTGTAGGAGACCCAGCCAGGAGCACACTGCATATCACCACTTATATATTACACACAAAACATGATAATGGCAGAATTCCAGAGATTTCAACTTGACTTCTCATTTTATTTATGTGCTGATGAGGGATTCAGTGAAAGCAGGAAGCTTCTAAATCCACAAGATATTCACGGTACTGCTGCTTTTTTCTAAATTTTATTTATGTTAGAAAAAGAACAAAACATTTATGTAAGTCATGCCAGAAATACAGCTTAGATTTGCACAATGTCTCTGCTTCAGTGTGCATAAGATGGCTGGACATATGCCTGATTATAACCAGCTTCAGTGTGACATAAGATGGCTGGACATATGCCTGATTATAACCAGCTTCAGTGTGCATAAGAGGGCTAGACATATGCCTGATTATAACCAGCTTCAGTATGCATAAGGAGGGCTGGACAAATGCTTGATTATAACCAGCTTCAGTGTGCATAAGATGGCTGGACAAATGCCTGATTATAACCAGCTTCAGTGTGCATAAGATGGCTGGACAAATGCCTGATTATAACCAGCTTCAGTGTGCATAAGAGGGCTGGACATATGCCTGATTATAACCAGCTTCTGTGTGCATAAGAGGGCTGGACATATGCCTGATTATAACCAGCTTCAGTGTGCATAAGAGGGCTGGACAAATGCCTGATTATAACCAGCTTCTGTGTGCATAAGAGGGCTGGACATATGCCTGATTATAACCAGCTTCAGTGTGCATAAGATGGCTGGACATATGCCTGATTATAACCAGCTTCAGTGTGCATAAGATGGCTGGACATATGCCTGATTATAACCAGCTTCAGTGTGCATAAGATAGCTGGACAAATGCCTGATTATAACCAGCTTCAGTGTGAC
>JAINUF010000026.1:3938208-3940708 GCA_029718625.1 Synaphobranchus kaupii
AGATGAGGGGGGGAGATGAGGGGGGGAGAGGAGGGGGGGAGAGGAGGGGGGAGAGGAGGGGGGAGAGGAGGGGGGGAGAGGAGGAGGGGGAGAGGAGGGGGAGAGAGGAGGGGGAGAGAGGAGGGGGAGAGAGGAGGGGGAGAGAGGAGGGGAGAGAGGAGGGGGAGAGGAGGGGGAGGAGGAGGGGGAGGGGGGGGAGAGGAGGGGGAGGAGGGGAGAGGAGGGGAGGAGAGGATGGGGAGAGGAGGGGGAGAGGAGGGGGGAGAGGAGGGGGGGGAGAGGAGGGGGAGAGAAGAGGGGGAGAGAGGATGGGAGAGGAGGGGGGAGAGGAGGGGAGAGAGGAGGGGAGAGAGGAGGGAGAGGAGGAGGGGAGAGGAGGGGGGGAGAGGAGGGGGGGAGAGGAGGGGAGAGGAGGGGGGAGAGGAGGGGGAGAGAGGAGGGGAGAGGAGGGGGAGAGGAGGGGGGGGGAGGAGGGGGAGAGGAGGGGGGGGGAGGAGGGGGAGAGGAGGGGGAGAGGAGGGGGGGAGAGGAAGGGGGGAGAGGAAGGGGGGAGAGGAGGGGGAAAGAGGAGGGGGAGAGAGGAGGGGGAGAGGAGGGGAGAGGAGGGGGAGAGGAGGGGGGGGAGAGGAGGGGGAGAGAGGAGGGGGGAGAGGAGGGGGAGAGAGGAGGGGGGGAGAGGAGGAGGGGAGAGGAGGGAGAGGAGGGGGGGGAGAGGAGGGGGAGAGAGGAGGGGGAGAGAGGAGGGGGAGAGAGGAGGGGGAGAGAGGAGGGGGGGAGAGGAAGGGGGGAGAGGGGGGGGAGAGGAAGGGGGGAGAGGAGGGGGAGAGAGGAGGGGGGGAGAGGAAGGGGGGGAGAGGAGGGGGAAAGAGGAGGGGGAGAGAGGAGGGGGAGAGGAGGGGGAGAGGAGGGGGAGAGAGGGAGAGGGTGAGGGAGAGAGGAGGGGGAGGAGAGGGGAGAGGGGTGCTATAGAGGTGTTAGCACAGCAAGGAGCAGTGTTCTATGTTCTACAGAATAGACACTCCTGTGTGAGCTGATCTCAGACCAGTGGCAGCTCGTGTTAAAGTCATTTTACTGATTACTGATCTTTTTATTTTGGGTTTCTCTTTTCTGTGATGAGTTACTTAGTACCAAACAATCTGTACATTGCAAATATGTTTATTATATCTGTGCAGTATAAATATGTTTATTATATGTATATGTGCAGTGTAAATATGCTGAATATATATGCACAGTATAAATATGTTTATTTTATCTGTGCAGAATAAACATGTTTATTATATCTATTGCAGTATAAATATGCTGATTATATCTGTCTAGAGCAGTAAATAAGAGCCTGGGCTTAAACAATGACTGGTTGTAATTGTAAAAGCGTGTGTGCGTGTGCTTGATTGAACCAAGGTTGATCCTCAGTTCTCACATTGTCTGATTTGTTATTCCTTTTAGATGCTTCACTTAAAAAGCATTTTAAAATTTAAAAACAAACAGCGGTTCATTCCCCTGGATTGATTGAGTGCCACATTGGGCTGCACATTTTAAAATGTTTTTTGTGCCTTGGTATCAGGAGAAGCAAAATGAATAAGATGACATCATGTGGTGGTTTTTTACAGGGAAGGCCTGCTGGAATTAGAACCACAGGGCTTAGAATTATCCTGATAAACTCCTCTGTGACATCCAGTATGTTAAACACTGATATTACAGAAGCATGTCAAACACTGTGAGATTACAGAAGCATGTTACACACTGTGGGATTACAGAAGCATGTTACACACTGTGTGATTACAGAAGCATGTTACACACTGTGGGATTACAGAAGCATGTTACACACTGTGAGATTACAGAAGCATGTTACACACTGTGAGATTGCAGAAGCATGTTACACACTGTGTGATTACAGAAGCATGTTACACACTGTGGGATTACAGAAGCATGTTACACACTGTGAGATTACAGAAGCATGTACACACTGTGGGGTTACGGGAAGCATTTTACACACTGTGTGATTACAGAAGCATGTTACACACTGTGGGATTACAGAAGCATGTTACACACTGTGGGATTACAGAAGCATGTTACACACTGTGAGATTACAGAAGCATGTTACACACTGTGAGATTACAGAAGCATGTTACACACTGTGGGATTACGGAAGCATTTTGCACACTGTGTGATTACAGAAGCATGTTACACACTGTGGGATTACAGAAGCATGTTACACACTGTGGGATTACAGAAGCATGTTACACACTGTGAGATTACAGAAGCATGTTACACACTGTGGGATTACAGAAGCATTTTACACACTGTGTGATTACAGAAGCATGTTACACACTGTGGGATTACAGAAGCATGTTACACACTGTGGGATTACAGAAGCATGTTACACACTGTGAGATTACAGAAGCATGTTACACACTGTGAGATTACAGAAGCATGTTACACACTGTGCGATTACAGAAGCATTTTACACACTGTGAGATTACAGAAGCATGTTACACACTGA
>JAINUF010000026.1:3945708-3983208 GCA_029718625.1 Synaphobranchus kaupii
TAACTGTGTATTCAACTGCTTGAACTGCTCAATTAAGTGGGGAGTAACAACAAAAACCAGCAGACCTTGCGGCTCTCCAGGACCAGGGTTCCCTATCCCTGGTGTAGGGGGTTAATACTGGATTAGAGAAGGGGGAGGTATATATACAGTATATGGTGTAGGGGGTTAATACTGGATTAGAGAAGGGGGAGGTATATATACAGTATATGGTGTAGGGGGTTAATACTGGATTAGAGAAGGGGGAGGTATATATACAGTATATGGTGTAGGGGGTTAATACTGGATTAGAGAAGGGGGAGGTATATATACAGTATATGGTGTAGGGGGTTAATACTGGATTAGAGAAGGGGGAGGTATATATACAGTATATGGTGTAGGGGGTTAATACTGGATTAGAGAAGGGGGAGGTATATATACAGTATATGTGTAGGGGGTTAATACTGGATTAGAGAAGGGGGAGTTATATATAGTGTATATGGTGTAGGGGGTTAATACTGGATTAGAGAAGGGGGAGGTATATATACAGTATATGGTGTAGGGGGTTAATACTGGATTAGAGAAGGGGGAGGTATATATACAGTATATGGTGTAGGGGGTTAATATGGATTAGAGAAGGGGGAGGTATATATACAGTATATGGTGTAGGGGGTTAATACTGGATTAGAGAAGGGGGAGGTATATATACAGTATATGGTGTAGGGGGTTAATACTGGATTAGAGAAGGGGGAGGTATATATACAGTATATGGTGTAGGGGGTTAATACTGGATTAGAGAAGGGGGAGGTATATATACAGTATATGGTGTAGGGGGTTAATACTGGATTAGAGAAGGGGGAGGTATATATACAGTATATGGTGTAGGGGGTTAATACTGGATTAGAGAAGGGGGAGGTATATATACAGTATATGGTGTAGGGGGTTAATACTGGATTAGAGAAGGGGGAGGTATATATACAGTATATGGTGTAGGGGGTTAATACTGGATTAGAGAAGGGGGAGGTAGTATATACAGTATATTGGTGTAGGGGGTTAATACTGGATTAGAGAAGGGGGGAGGTATATATATATATATGGTGTAGGGGGGTTAATACTGGATTAGAGAAGGGGGAGGTATATATACAGTATATGGTGTAGGGGTTAATACTGGATTAGAGAAGGGGGAGGTATATATACAGTATATGGTGTAGGGGGTTAATACTGGATTAGAGAAGGGGGAGGTATATATACAGTATATGGTGTAGGGGGTTAATACTGGATTAGAGAAGGGGGAGGTATATATATATATATGGTGTAGGGGGTTAATACTGGATTAGAGAAGGGGGAGGCATATATACAGTATATGGTGTAGGGGGTTAATACTGGATTAGAGAAGGGGGAGGTATATATACAGTATATGGTGTAGGGGGTTAATGCTGGATTAGAGAAGGGGGAGGTATATATACAGTATATGGTGTAGGGGGTTAATACTGGATTAGAGAAGGGGGAGGTATATATACAGTATATGGTGTAGGGGGTTAATACTGGATTAGAGAAGGGGGAGGTATATATACAGTATATGGTGTAGGGGGTTAATACTGGATTAGAGAAGGGGGAGGTATATATACAGTATATGGTGTAGGGGGTTAATACCGGATTAGAGAAGGGGGAGGTATATATACAGTATATGGTGTAGGGGGTTAATACTGGATTAGAGAAGGGGGAGGTATATATACAGTATATGGTGTAGGGGGTTAATACTGGATTAGAGAAGGGGGAGGTATATATACAGTATATGGTGTAGGGGGTTAATACTGGATTAGAGAAGGGGGAGGTATATATACAGTATATGGTGTAGGGGGGTTAATGCTGGATTAGAGAAGGGGGAGGTATATATACAGTATATGGTGTAGGGGGTTAATACTGGATTAGAGAAGGGGGAGGTATATATACAGTATATGGTGTAGGGGGTTAATACTGGATTAGAGAAGGGGGAGGTATATATACAGTATATGGTGTAGGGGGTTAATACTGGATTAGAGAAGGGGGAGGTATATATACAGTATATGGTGTAGGGGGTTAATGCTGGATTAGAGAAGGGGGAGGTATATATACAGTATATGGTGTAGGGGGTTAATACTGGATTAGAGAAGGGGGAGGTATATATACAGTATATGGTGTAGGGGGTTAATACTGGATTAGAGAAGGGGGAGGTATATATACAGTATATGGTGTAGGGGGGTTAATGCTGGATTAGAGAAGGGGGAGGTATATATACAGTATATGGTGTAGGGGGGTTAATACTGGATTAGAGAAGGGGGAGGTATATATACAGTATATGGTGTAGGGGGTTAATGCTGGATTAGAGAAGGGGGGAGGAGTGCGCTGGATGATGAATGGCTCTCATTACAGCAGTAATTTGTCACTTTCCGTCTGACTGGGTTCCAGCTGTCTCTCCCTCTTCTCCGGCCGTGTGTTTCTTCATCGGACAGATGGACAGAGACAGAGTTACATGCAGAGAGAGATAGAGAGAGACAGAGAGAGAGAAAGTTACATGAACATGCACACAGAGAGAGAGAGATACAGAGAGACAGAGAGAGAGAAAGTTACATGAACATGCACACAGAGAGAGAGAGAGATACAGAGAGACAGAGAGAAAGTTACATGAACATGCACAGAGAGAGAGAGAGAGATAGAGAGACAGAGAGAATGTTACATGAACATGCACAGAGAGAGAGAGAGAGAGAGAGAGATAGAGAGACAGAGAGAAAGTTACATGAACATGCACACAGAGAGAGAGAGAGAGAGAGATAGAGAGACAGAGAGAAAGTTACATGAACATGCACAGAGAGAGAGAAAGAGAGACAGAGAGAAAGTTACATGAACATGCACAGAGAGAGAGAGAGATACGCGCATATGTATGCACACAAACACAAACATACACAGGCACACATGCGAATGCACATGCACACACACACGCACACATGCACGCACGCACACACGCACTCACGCACACACACCACCGATTGTCTATCATCCCCGGTGCGGCACCAACTTGCTATAAAGCCATGTACTCCTGCACAGTGCAGACATGCTGCTTTTCACCCAACTACAGTACACACTTCTCTATTATTGGCTCTGACCTGGAACACAAGTTATCTCAGCCAATCAGAGGAGAGAGTGCATTATTAATGAGCATGGTAGCATCATAACTTGTGTTATGCCGGCTCCAGTGCCTATGTGTGTGTGTGTGTGTGTGTGTGCGTGTGTGTGTGTGTGTGTGTGTGTGTGTGTGTTGTGTGTGTGTGTGTGTGTGTGTAACCACAGTGTGGCAGATAGGCAGAGAGCGCTGTGTATCATTATGGAGTCCTGAATCAAACCAGATGCCCTGTTGCTGGATTTGTTTATCTGATGTTCTCTCTTACTCAAAGCATATCAGTCAATCAGAGGTCACGCCCAGTGTGAGGTAGCACCATCACAGAGAGTGATTGGCCCCTTTAGAGTGTGAGATGGCGGTTTGTGTACCACGGTCCTGCATTGTCGAGTTAAAGGAGAGCAGAAAGTTTGCGGAAGAGAGGAGAGGAACATGTGCTGCCACTAACCGAGACCCCTATTCTAATAACACAAAGCAATTTATACTGACCTTTATAAAAACCTATCAAAAATAAATTACAATACTTAAAAATGCCCAGGAGCCTAATTGCAAAGGAGATTAAGTTTCTTGCAATTGCTTTTGGCCATCTAATGCAATTTTTCCTTTTTTTGTAATTAACGTGGTTTAAAAATTTAATCACCCCCCCTCCCAACACCCCCCACCCCCTTGTGGCCCAGTGTCACACCCTGATTATAATATCGCTGCACTTTGTGAATAATCTCAGTGTCACACCCTGATTATAACATCGCTGCACTTTGTGAATAATCTCAGTGTCACACCCTGATTATAACATCGCTGCACTTTGTGAATAATCTCAGTGTCACACCCTGATTATAACATCGCTGCACTTTGTGAATAATCTCAGTGTCACACCCTGATTATAACATCGCTGCACTTTGTGAATAATCTCAGTGTCACACCCTGATTATAACATCGCTGCACTTTGTGAATAATCTCAGTGTCACACCCTGATTATAACATCGCTGCACTTTGTGAATAATCTCAGTGTCACACCCTGATTATAACATCGCTGCACTTTGTGAATAATCTCAGTGTCACACTGATTATAACATCGCTGCACTTTGTGAATAATCTCAGTGTCACACCCTGATTATAACATCGCTGCACTTGTGAATAATCTCAGTGTCACACCCTGATTATAACATCGCTGCACTTTGTGAATAATCTCAGTGTCACAGCCTGATTATAACATCGCTGCACTTTGTGAATAATCTCAGTGTCACACCCTGATTATAACATCGCTGCACTTTGTGAATAATCTCAGTGTCACAGCCTGATTATAACATCGCTGCATTTTGTGAATAATCTCAGTGTCACAGCCTGATTATAACATCCCTTGTTATAACTTTTATAACATCCCTTGATTATAACTTTGCACTTCCTGTTGTCTTCAGAACCACAGTCCACAACACGTGTACACCCATGGCTCATATGGATATCACCCACGATGAACAGGGTTATTATTATTATTATTATTGTTCTTGTTGCATCTCACAGAGTCTCAGTTTGAAAGCGGGGCTATCTCAGATATCAGTGCTTTAATTCTCACAGAGTCTCAGTTTGAAAGCGGGGCTATCTCAGATATCAGTGCTTTAATTCTCACAGAGTCTCAGTTTGAAAGTGGGGCTATCTCAGATATCAGTGCTTTAATTCTCACAGAGTCTCAGTTTGAAAGCGGGGCTATCTCAGATATCAATGCTTTAATTCTCACAGAGTCTCAGTTTGAAAGCGGGGCTATCTCAGATATCAGTGCTTTAATTCTCACAGAGTCTCAGTTTGAAAGCGGGGCTATCTCAGATATCAGTGCTTTAATTCTCACAGAGTCTCAGTTTGAAAGCGGGGGCTATCTCAGATATCAGTGCTTTAATTCTCACAGAGTCTCAGTTTGAAAGCGGGGGCTATCTCAGATATCAGTGCTTTAATTCTCACAGAGTCTCAGTTTGAAAGCGGGGCTATCTCAGATATCAGTGCTTTAATTCTCACAGAGTCTCAGTTTGAAAGCGGGGCTATCTCAGATATCAGTGCTTTAATTCTCACAGAGTCTCGGCTCAGTTCGTCCTTGTACGCTGAGGCAAGCCGACATACTTCATTTGAAGACTGAAAATTGAGTCTCTCTAATAAACCCCATCCAAGGTTAGCCCAGGTTTCTGAAGAGAGCTTTTAAAAGCTTGAGAAACTGTGAATGACTTGCATGATTTAGGGTGTGTCCG
This sequence comes from Synaphobranchus kaupii, assembly GCA_029718625.1. NCBI lineage: Eukaryota > Metazoa > Chordata > Actinopteri > Anguilliformes > Synaphobranchidae > Synaphobranchus > Synaphobranchus kaupii. The sequence continues at coordinate 3,951,070 of JAINUF010000026.1, forward strand.
TATTTCCCAGCTTACTTTACTCTTGCTGCTCTCCTGGAGTTTGGTGATGTGGGGAAGTGAGAGATTTATGGCAGTCCGTAAGGAACAGCAGTTCTGTAATTACCTGCTCCGAACAGCGGGAAGCCATGGCAGCCCTCCAGAACATCGCCAGTGTGCCACACTACAAACAAGTCTTTATACCTTTATATCATACGTGAAATATACCAGCAAATCAATCATTTAATTTTTATTGTCTCTGTTGTGAAATTCCTTGTCCAGTCAGGTTAAAAATCACAAACATAACACAATCAATGACCACATGCTGTGTACTTTGTACTTTAATATAATCTCTGAGTTAATATAAAGCTGAGGGTTTTTTATTTCTGCAGATTTTTCAAGTGATTAAATCAAATCTAATGAGCTGAAAAGTAAACGTTCTCTAAATGTTCTCTAAACGTTCTCTGAAATGTTGAGCAGGTATTATTTCCTGTGCTGGTGATTAAGTGCAGGACTGAGGCTCAGAGCGTTTTATTCTGCTCTGCTTCTCCTCACACTCTGCAGTAGGGTGTGAGGCCTGTGTGGGAAGCTTCTCCTCACACTCTGCAGTAGAGTGTGAGGCCTGTGTGAGGTCTCTGATGGGGGCGTGGCGGGTCTTGTAATAATAATAATAATGCCTTGCATTTATATAGCGCCTTTCTCACACTCAAAGCACTTTACAATGATGAGGGGAAACTCGCCTCAACCACCACCAATGTACAGCACCCACCTGGGTGATGCAACGGCAGCCATTTTACAGCACCCACCTGGGTGATGCAATGGCAGCCATTTTACAGCACCCACCTGGGTGATGCAACGGCAGCCATTTTGCAGCAGAATGCTCACCACACATCAGCTGAGGTGGAGAGGGAGAGAGTTAAAATGGGGGATGATTTTAGTTAAGACCCCTGTTTCTTTCTCCCAAACGCCCCCCACACAATGCTGCTGTCTAATAATCTGAAATACAGTGTGTGTGATTGTACATATGAGTGTGTGTCAGTGTTTTACAGTGTGTGTGATTGTACATATGAGTGTGTGTCAGTGTTATATAGTGTGTGTGATTGTACATATGAGTGTGTGTCAGTGTTATATAGTGTGTGTGATTGTACATATGAGTGTGTGTCAGTGTTATATAGTGTGTGTGATTGTACATATGAGTGTGTGTCAGTGTTATATAGTGTGTGTGATTGTACATATGAGTGTGTGTCAGTGTTATATAGTGTGTGTGATTGTACATATGAGTGTGTGTCAGTGTTATATAGTGTGCGTGATTGTACATATGAGTGTGTGTCAGTGTTATATAGTGTGTGTGATTGTACACATGAGTGTGTGTCAGTGTTATATAGTGTGTGTGATTGTACATATGAGTGTGTGTCAGTGTTATATAGTGTGTGTGATTGTACATATGAGTGTGTGTCAGTGTTTTACAGTGTGTGTGATTGTACATATGAGTGTGTGTCAGTGTTATATAGTGTGCGTGATTGTACATATGAGTGTGTGTCAGTGTTTTACAGGGTGTGTGATTGTTCATATGAGTGTGTGTCAGTGTTATATAGTGTGTGTGATTGTATATATGAGTATGTGTCAGTGTTATATAGTGTGTGTGATTGTGCACATGAGTGTGTGTCAGTGTTATATAGTGTGTGTGATTGTACATATGAGTGTGTGTTAGTGTTATATAGTGTGTGTGATTGTACACATGAGTGTGTGTTAGTGTTTTACAGTGTGTGTGATTGTACATATGAGTGTGTGTCAGTGTTTTACAGTGTGTGTGATTGTACATATGAGTGTGTGTCAGTGTTTTACAGTGTGTGTGATTGTACATATGAGTGTGTGTCAGTGTTATATAGTGTGTGTGATTGTACACATGAGTGTGTTCCTCTCTCCACTGGTCAGCAGTAACAAGCTCACTGTGTGTGTGTGTGTGTGTGTGTGTGTGTGTGTGTGTGTGTGTGTGTGTGTGTGTGTGTGTGTGTGTGTGTGTGTGTGTAACATACTCGCTCCTCTCTGCTCTCTAGGTCGGCCCCTGCCCCCCACGCCTGCGTCCAGCCTCCTGCCCCCTGCCCCGCCTCCTCCCTCTGGCCCCGCCCACTCTGGCCCCGCCCACCCTGGCTCGCCCGCGGTCAGGGAGTGCCAGGTCCCCCTGTTGGAGGGAAGCTCCGCCCACACCGTCCTGGAGCCACACCCAGAAGACCAGTTCTCTCCAAACTCCTACCTGCTGCGCGCCTGCGCCCCTGCGCCCCAATCCCACACTGCGGGTAAGAGTGCGCCCCTGCGCCCCAATCCCACACTGCGGGTAAGAGTGCACCCCAAAACCCCAATCCCACACTGCAGGTAAGAGTGCGCCCCTGTGCCCCAATCCCACACTGCGGGCAAGAGTGCACCCCTGCGCCCCAATCCCACACTGTGGGTAAGCGTGCACCCCAAAACCCCAATCCCACACTGCGGGTAAGAGTGCACCCCAAAACCCCAATCCCACACTGCAGGTAAGTGTGCGCCCCAAAACCCCAATCCCACACTGCGGGTAAGAGTGCACCCCAAAACCCCAATCCCACACTGCGGGTAAGAGTGCACCCCAAAACCCCAATCCCACACTGCGGGTAAGCGTGCGCCCCAAAACCCCAATCCCACACTGCGGGTAAGCGTGCGCCCCAAAACCCCAATCCCACACTGCGGGTAAGCGTGCACCCCAAAACCCCAATCCCACACTGCGGGTAAGAGTGCGCCCCAAAACCCCAATCCCACACTGCGGGTAAGCGTGCGCCCCAAAACCCCAATCCCACACTGCGGGTAAGCGTGCACCCCAAAACCCCAATCCCACACTGCGGGTAAGAGTGCGCCCCAAAACCCCAATCCCACACTGCGGGTAAGAGTGTGCCCCTGCGCCCCAATCCCACACTGCGGGTAAGCGTGCACCCCAAAACCCCAATCCCACACTGCAGGTAAGCGTGCACCCCAAAACCCCAATCCCACACTGCGGGTAAGAGTGCGCCCCCTGCGCCCCAATCCCACACTGCGGGTAAGAGTGCGCCCCAAAACCCCAATCCCACACTGCAGGTAAGAGTGCGCCCCAAAATCCCAATCCCACACTGCGGGTAAGCGTGCACCCCAAAACCCCAATCCCACACTGCGGGTAAGAGTGCGCCCCAAAACCCCAATCCCACACTGCGGGTAAGAGTGCGCCCCAAAACCCCAATCCCACACTGCAGGTAAGAGTGCGCCCCAAAACCCCAATCCCACACTGCGGGTAAGAGTGCGTCCCAAAACCCCAATCCCACACTGCGGGTAAGAGTGCGCCCCAAAACCCCAATCCCACACTGCAGGTAAATGTGCACCCCAAAACCCCAATCCCACACTGCGGGTAAGCGTGCACCCCAAAACCCCAATCCCACACTGCGGGTAAGCATGCGCCCCAAAACCCCAATCCCACACTGCTCGTAAGCGTGCACCCCAAAACCCCAATCCCACACTGTGGGTAAGCGTACGCCCCAAAACCTCAATCGCACACTGGGGTAAACATGCGCGGGGCGGGCCATCCTTCATTACAGTGTGCAGTGTGTGGGTGTATATGGGTTTATAAGCAGTGTGTGGCTGTATACTGTGTTTATAAGCAGTCTGGGTGTATACTGTGTTTATAAGCAGTGTGTGGGTGTATACTGTGTTTATAAGCAGTGTGTGGGTGTATACTGTGTTTATAAGCAGTGTGTGGGTGTATACTGTGTTTATAAGCAGTGTGTGGGTGTATACTGTGTTTATAAGCAGTCTGGGTGTATACTGTGTTTATAAGCAGTGTTTGGGTTTATACTGTGTTTATAAGCAGTCTGGGTGTATACTGTGTTTATAAGCAGTGTGTGGGTGTATACTGTGTTTATAAGCAGTGTGTGGGCGTATACTGTGTTTATAAGCAGTGTGTGGGTGTATACTGTGTTTATAAGCAGTGTGTGGGTGTATACTGTTTTTATAAGCAGTGTGTGGGTGTATACTGTGTTTATAAGCAGTGTGTGGGTGTATACTGTGTTTATAAGCAGTGTGTGGGTGAACTCTGAGTACAGTTCTCCTTTCTCTCCCCACCAAACTAAATCTGTAAGTGTGAGATATACTTAGTAAAAAATGAAAGAAAAAAAAAACAGATAATATAATTTTTGCTGGAATACAATCTATCGTTAATGCCATTAACTTCTGCTTTAATCTACAATAAATCTTTATTAAAGCTGATCAGGGTCCTGCCTTTCAGAGCAACGTGATTATGGCCCTTTTAAAATGACATTACATCATTGCTCTAATTGGTTTACTGTTTGCTGGAGAGACATCAATCATTCTCAGAGTAACCGTGCAGCAAATGATTTCACCCTCTCCAGCTCCTGCGCTTACACTGTAATTGTTATAAAAAAAAGTAAAAAAAGAAAAAGAAAACACAGAAATGAATTTCAAAATTTCCATGTCCTGAGTGATATATTAACTTAATGGATTTATCCTGAAACGTCTGCTGGGACAGGATTCTGGTTGAAAAGTCACAATTTTTACACTGTGCTTCGGCATGCAAGGGGTATACTTCTTATTATTGATCTTTATTTAGTCAAATCTTTCATGTGTGTCAGTCGTTGTGTTTTGTGTTTCATGTAAGAGGAATTTTGGGGTGTTTGTTCTACCGTCTGTTCTGTGTATAGCAGCATAGGTCATAGTGTAATATGGAAAGCACCAGGGCATTATACTATAGTAGCATAGGCCTGAGTGTAATATGGAAAGCCCCAGGGCATTATACTATAGCAGCATAGGCCTGAGTGTAATATGGAAAGCCCCAGGGCATTATACTATAGCAGCATAGGCCTGAGTGTAATATGGAAAGCCCCAGGGCATTATACTATAGTAGCATAGGCCTGAGTGTAATATGGAAAGCCCCAGGGCATTATACTATAGCAGCATAGGCCTGAGTGTAATATGGAAAGCCCCAGGGCATTATACTATAGCAGCATAGGCCTGAGTGTAATATGAAAAGCCCCAGGGCATTATACTATAGCAGCATAGGCCTGAGTGTAATATGGAAAGCCCCAGGGCCTTATACTATAGCAGCATAGGCCTGAGTGTAATATGGAAAGCCCCAGGGCATTATACTATAGCAGCATAGGCCTGAGTGTAATATGGAAAGCCCCAGGGCGTTATACTATAGCAGCATAGGCCTGAGTGTGATATGGAAAGCATCAGGGCATTATACTATAGCAGCATAGGCCTGAGTGTAATATGGAAAGCCCCAGGGCATTATACTATAGCAGCATAGGCCTGAGTGTAATATGGAAAGCACCAGGGCATTATACTATAGCAGCATAGGCCTGAGTGTAATATGGAAAGCCCCAGGGCATTATACTATAGCAGCATAGGCCTGAGTGTAATATGGAAAGCCCCAGGGCATTATACTATAGCAGCATAGGCCTGAGTGTAATATGGAAAGCCCCAGGGCATTATACTATAGCAGCATAGGCCTGAGTGTAATATGGAAAGCCTCAGGGTATTATACTATAGCAGCATAGGCCTGAGTGTAATATGGAAAGCACCAGGGCATTATACTATAGCAGCATATCTAAAATATGTGAAGAGAGGGGTGCACACAACCATGAGAGTGATCCTGGACTGACAGACCCCAACACGGCACAGAACAGAAGAGTGTTCACATGCAGTAGCAGGGTAACAGCAGTCAGTGCGTTTACTCCTTTACTGTTCACATGCAGTAGCAGGGTAACAGCACAGTCAGTGCGTTTACTCCTTTACTGTTCACATGCAGTAGCAGGGTAACAGCACAGTCAGTGCGTTTACTCCTTTACTGTTCACATGCAGTAGCAGGGTAACAGCAGTCAGTGCGTTTACTCCTTTACTGTTCACATGCAGTAGTAGGGTAACAGCAGTCAGTGCGTTTACTCCTTTACTGTTCACATGCAGTAGCAGGGTAACAGCACAGCTAATACAACAGCTCTATGGTCATGATTTACCCCTACCCCCCACCCCCCTAAAGAGGCCATTTTGAGCTGCACTTCAACACAGAAAGTGTATCTGAAGCCCAAACATACACAGGGAGATTGTTCTATAAGACAGGAGCTCTGTAAGAGAAGGCTCATATACCAGCACCTTGTGAACAAAGTGATCTTGGAGAGTAAAGAATAAGTAAATCATAAAGATATGATATAAATCTGAATTTAACAGGCAGCCAAGGAAGAGTTTTGAGGACGGGGCTGACATGCTCACATTTTTTAGTTCTAGTAAGAACCCTAGCAGCTGCATTCTGTACAACTTGGAGACGTTTCAGGGCTGAGCCCGTGCAAACAGACAATAAAACATTACAATAATCCAGCTGAGAGGTTATCAAAAACAGGAACCATTTTTTTGGCATCCTACAGGGACAACATCTTCCTTAATTTAGATATATTCCTCAAGTCGAAGAAGGCCACTCTTGTGATATTTTTAATGTGGAGTCAATCTGAATTGATGGTTATGCCACAGTTTTTTAACAACAGCATTTAACAACATGGTCATAACCAAATCTCTGGAAATCCCTGGCATTTAAAACTCATCAGTGAACCTCTTCCCGTTGTATTCATACATATATTTAGTGTGTATGAGCTGTCACAATGAGAAATAATTGCGATGTGCTCGATGGATATTCATATTACAAATATTTATATGTATGATTCTGCCCGAGGACGAAGCGATGTCGCATTAGTCATCGCCGAGTTAATGCCGTCACCGCGGAGCCGCCAGACACGGTCCTCACGGGTAGCTTCGCGAGCCGTCCGCTCAAAGTGCGCTAATGGATAATGCTAATGGTAGCTATAACACAAACATGATGTGGCCAACAGAAGCATCCTACACTATTCGAGTTACGTTTTTGTGAGAAAAAAAACCAGCAGAAAATAAACTAACTTTATTTTACAATGATGTCGATATATATCTTTAACTTGTATCATATTTAAATGTGCATCCGATCCAAGCATCCTGGACCTGTTACTGCAGCCCTAAAGCACCATTCAGGGATCGGCGTTTGTGTTCTCCTCATTTTTATTTTATTTAGTTGTTTTCATGTGGAGTGCCAAATGATAGCAAAGACAGTCATCTGTGCTCTGCGTGTGATTTTGTTTTATTCAACAGCCAAACTGAATGGACTATACCGCTCACGTTTTCCTACATTCATTCATCCCATACTTTAAATACATTTCAGCACATTGACCCTCTGTTTAAGAATAACGGGGTAGTCGGTAGTCGGTACCCCCATTCCCCAATCCCTACCAAAGTCCCCCACCGTTCCTCCTTCTGAACGGATCCTGAATAACAGTCATTTTTGTGCAATTGTGCGCTGTTGGAAGATTACATAACCGCCGATCCTAAAAAGTAAACAGCATGTCGGGTGGGAGGGACAGTGAGAGAGGTCAACGGTCATCATTTCCCTCCGAGCGGTCCAGGACAAAATTGGGTCGAAAGAAGATCGTCACTCTGCTGGATTCTTGAACACCCCACGAGGACGAAAACTCTTCCGCTTTCCGAAATCTCCTGGAAAGAGCGCAGCGCTTCAACGCTGTTTCGCACCGATGCTGTTTCTCTCCATTCATAATTCAGCAGGGTTTTAGGCTATTTCTGGCATCTTTGTAAGCTGTGTTTCTGCTGCCAGAGAAATCACCAGAAGTCGGTAACGCAATGAATATTTAATCACTGTTTTTGTTTGACCAGCCTACTCGAACAAATGCACTTTTATTTTCCTGGATAACCTTTAAAATGTATGCTTACTTGGATTATATATATGTAGTGTGCATTTGTTTTTTCTTGCTAAATTTGGTTTAATTTGCAGTCTTTTCTGAGTTAATTATGCATACATATGGCCCCTGCACCTTTATTTATGCATATAAAAATGTGAAGTATATTTGATTTTATTGAGGTTTTAGGAATGAAAACAGTTTAGCAGTGCACTTTAAAACCCTGAGGTGTGTGTTCGTGTGTGTGTGAGATAGAGAGTGTGTGTACGTGTGTGCGTGCGTGCGTGTGTGTGCGCATGCGTGTGTGCGCGTGCGTGTGTGTGTGTATGTGGGTGTGTGCAGGTGTGCAGGTGGGTGTAGGTGTGTATGTGTGTGTGTGTGTGTGTGTGTTTGTGTGTGTGTGTGTGTCTGTGTGTGTGTGTGTGTGTGTGCGTGCGTGCGTGCCTGCGCATGTGTGTGTGTATGTGGGTGTGTGGAGGTGTGTGGGGGTGTATGTGTGTGTGTGTGTGTGTGTGTGTGTATGTGGGTGTGTGCAGGTGTGTGGGGGTGTGTGTGTGTGTGTGTGTGTGTGTGTATGTGGGTGTGTGCAGGTGTGTGGGGGTGTGTGTGTGTGTGTGTGTGTGTGTGTGTGTGTGGGTGTGTGCAGGTGTGAGTGGGTTTATGTGCAGGTGTGTGAGTTCAGTCAGTTTTCCTCTTGGCCGATTATGTCCCCCTCATTGAGAAATGCTCTGGTCTGGTGATCTTAAACAGGTGCCAGCCTCACAGTCACACCATGTTCAAAAACTAGTATTTACAATCACCTGTTCAGGGAAATAGCAATAATTTATTGGTCATTGGTGTGTCATTTATAACAGCTTTCCCACCTCTGATCAGCCAGTTTCTCCAGGTAGTAGTGCAGTGTCCAGTTTTCTTTTTAACATTTTTTTAATGTGTGATTTATACCATAGTCACAGTATTACAGTTAAATTGTGCTTGAGACTGGATTTGCAATGTAGGGAATATATACTGTATATGAAGGGACTAGGGAGTATACTGTATGTAGCTACGTATATGTAATTTCCCTCCACGAAGGACATTCAAACTGTATAATACCCGGCTCCGAGGTCATTATTGTGCTTATACCATGGTTACCAACATTTATATTTATTGATTTTTATCAACTTTATCAGCTGAAATTTAAATATCCTTTCACAGCCCTTTTTCACGAAAAACTCCGGTTGGTAGTATCAGAACCATAGGCAAACCTCTCGTCATTCATTCTATTGCTGGTCTACTAGTTCTATTTTAGTCCGTAGTTATGCAAAACCTCTCGTAGTTCTGAAAACAATAGAGTACTCAAATGAGTACATCAGACGTGGGCGGAGTCTGGTTTCAGAAGTAAATTCCCTATGACAGATAGAACGGGCTTCGGAGACTATCGACTATTTCTTGTAATCTGATTTATAGAATGAGCCAAAATGTTCCTGGATTAGCCTGTGTGGTATAAGGATATAGACCATATATCGCATGTTCCAATTTTCATTTTTGAAAGTAATGGATTAAAGATTGTAGTTTGTCTTGTAGTCCACTTTAACGGTACTGCAACGCACGGGTAGTTCTCGACCAATAAGATATCATCATCTCGTCTGGACATTTTTGGCAGAATGGCAGTAGCCTGCCGCTGAAGACGAGCTAACGTTAGCTTGCAAATTGAGAAGCCTGCCCGACAAGGCCAGAAACTACACTACAGTTAACCACATAAAGCAATTCTAGCTTTTAGTCCTTCAAGCTAGCTAGCGAACGTTAGAAAAAAGTGTTTAAAAACGGAGCTGTGTGCTACTGCTGCCTAACGTTATATGACAACGTTTGGAGACAACACTACACTACGGTTGCTCGTCTGGAGGGAATTATGGGACATCAAGTTTTTAAACAGTGCCATATTCACAATAAAATACTAAAATGTAAAATATACTCGAAGCTGGTGCAGAAAAACGATATATTTCGCGAACGGGCGTTATATTGAACAATCCAGGAAATTGATAGTAAGACATAATCACCAGAAATGGTTTAAAAGTAAGTTTTAGTTAATGTCTATGCTCTGAATGAATGGGGAATTTACTTCCGAAACCAGTGTGACGTAGTCACTTGAGGACTCTATAGAGACAGAGCGCCACGTGTCATACTCTGAAAACCACGCCCACCATGGGGGAAAACAATCCGCACGATAGTGTCACCAACGGGAAAACGCCGGTAGCTAGCTAAGAACAACTGATCTAGATCATTTCAGGTCAGTGCGAAGAACACCACATTTCAGCATGTCAAAGGACTATTTTGGTACCCTGTGTTTTCCAGAGAGGAAAAGGTATATTGACAAACGCAATATTGTTGGAATCCCTCAAAGTTCCTTCTCCTTTCCTTGCACGTCTTGAAGAAATGATCCCATGGAATGGCCAGAAGTTACATAGCTACTTTGATATTTACAACTATTGATCAAAATGTCAGCATGTAAGATAATGGTTTAATCTAAGATCAAAACACCCAAGTCTAACTACACCTTACCAGTAGGCTAACGTTAGGCTACTTCTATTTCGCTGGCTTAGCCTACTTGAACAGTTACAACCTGCACTGTTTTTTTTGTCTGGCCAAATTACCAACTGTATTTTAACAAATAATTTTAGCAAATTGTATTTTATGAAGGTTCTCAAAATGTTAGAAAATGTATCATAAACACTTGGCATGAGATTTCCATTGAAAGCTGATTGCTTGTTCTTTGTCTCACTGTTTGTTAGGAATCTACACTCATACAACGATGATGCCCACAACTTTTTTGTTAGTGGATGATAATATTTTGCACTTGCAAATATAATAGGCTACTGTAACGTTATAGCACTCCGATTTATCCACATTCCACTAGCTACAAACAATTTGCATATGGTCAAAATGTTTTAGCATTACTTACAGCAATATAGTTAGCCGTAAATTGACAATTGGATAACTTATTTGACTTAGGCTACCTGTGAAAAAATGCCTGCTGCACACATAAGCATGTCCGCCGACGCCTCACGTCTTATTGCTCAGATCCACTTTTCTCGTCTTATGGGCTTCGTTTGCCGATTTGGATTCGAATAAAACTGCAATTCTGGGGTTTTTACCTTGTTTGTAGTGCATCCCACCAAACAACAACTTTTAGGCATTTGTATGCTGTTAGCTAGCAGATTGAAATCACAAGAAGGCACCGGCACGTCAAGTCAAATGGACGGCGATAGCAGGACGTGTTTCCCCCCCGGGGTGGGCGGGGCCTATTTGCGCTCTGTCGCCTACGTCACAATTTGGTCAGACGCCCACTTGTTTACACCAATTTGCTCATAAAACATAATTTACCATTCATGATCCGAGCCTATGGTTGCTGTCTAAATTCAGCTCACTCCTCAGTCCTCCGTGCTTTCAACCACCAGTCTGTAAAAGGACATTTTCCTGCTTTCCCAGCTTAATTCACACATCAATACGCTTCACAGAAGTTCGGCATTGTAGGACAGCAATCATAGTAGCGTTAGCTAACGTTAGGGATATCGTTTAGATAAGATTGACTCGTTTCATGGCAAACATTAGCTATACTACTAGTAATGTTAAGCGTCTCTGGCTATGGTTACACTAGTCACTTCATGCGACTTCTGGAATTGGAATTCCAACATCCGATCACAGCAGGCCAGATAGAGTTGCGTCCATACTTGACAGTTCGATGCGACGTCCTGTGATCAGATTTCAGTTCGGATTTCATTCCCCCGCGCAATATTTAAATACTAGCTATAGCTACACTTCCTGGAAAATGGCGTTCGGTGTTCGTGGGGTGCTTCTTTTCATTTTGTTAAAATTGTGTAGTCGAGGTATATGTTCATATTTCCAAACTGAATAAATACTGCACCTCAAACCACAAAACTGCTTTGCAAGATTAAAGTTGTAACTAAGATATTTGGCGAATACAAACTTTAATCTGAAGATATAGCGTTATTTACCGACTTTATTAATCAGCTGTTTGTGTTTGCTATGGTTACCATTCATAAAAGGGGTGACGTATGGCTCTGGCAGCAGATAAGTAAACGGCGTATTAATCTGGAACGGTGATTAAGCCTCTTAGTTGGAACTACTTCATAGGTGTCCCTTCACTGGAAATGAATGCCCACCCTCCAGCCAATCAGAAACGATAATTTACCCAGACCGTGTTATAAATAGCCTACGAATTTAATGCCCACCCTCCAGCCAATCAGAATAGAGTAGCTATGTAACCAAGCCATGGTATAAGTATATATCATATATATTGTATATGTAGTATTTTACATATTTTTTATGATGTTTGTTTTTTATATGTGGCTATATTGTGCAGAGAGACACTTTTTGAGCTGGTGGTGTGTAAACCTTCACAGTTAAATTCTGTGTGTGTGTGTGTGTGTGTGTGTGTGTGTGTGTGTGTGTGTGTGTGTGTGTGTGTGTGTGTGTGTATGCGTGTGTGTGTGTACGTGCGTGCGTGCGCGTGCGTGTGCGCGCACACCTCAGTGTGCAGAAGCAGGTCGTTTTCAGTCAGAAAGCAGAGCGCACAGTGAGGACCCAACGGCTCTTTTCTAATTACACCATTTCACTTATTTTTAAGCAGGACTGAGTCTGGGAAACATCACAGTTTCTATTACCTCCTGTTGTCTCGGGACTTCTGTTGCGATTAGATTGCGTCTTTAATCATTCCAAATTGACACATTTATGCTTTTACCGCTATTCTTTCCCAAGGTTCTCCCGTCGCGCCTGACAGTTTATTTTAATTCGTATTGTTTGGCGGGCGTCCCGCCACGCGGAGCCGCAGTAATTTCGGCAGAGGCACGTGCGCACAACGCGAGCAGAAAAGCTGTCCTGTCGCGTTTACAGCCCGCGCTGAATTGGCTCCCGAACTGTAATTGCTTTAACCCATTTTATTGACTTTTTTTTCTTGTTTCTCTTGTGTTTAATTTAAATTTTGTTTCGTTTTTATTCATATAAAATATTTAAATATGTTTTCTGTAGAACAAAAACCTATTAGCAGATCTTATTTTTGAGAGAACAGCAAACTCTTAAATGAGAAGGAAATAAATTATTTCCCCCTAGGAGATTAAGGCCTGTCCTTTGGCTGCAGTGAATACGGCATCTGTACTGTAGAAAAACGGAGGAATGCGTTGTTCCCTGAGAATCCCCCACTTTTATTTCACGTTTGTTTTGTGCTGAAGCGCTTGGTTTATTTGCCGAATGAAACGGATGTGCACTGATTCCAAAACTTTTAATTTGCATGTTTTTTTTTATCTCAGAGTGGACCTTCCATTTACAAATCACATGCTGTTATTCATTATAAAATTATTTTATTAAATAGGGATGTAGAATAGTCTGCAGTTGTCACTCCCCTTCATAACCAAACTGTGTGTATGTGGCCAGGGTGACTGAATGCATGGCCGTCGTCACAGCTAAGTCCAGTGACTCACTTCTATGGCATTATTTACGTCTGTGAAACGGTTTTAGCTGTCTTCAAATACATACTAATACTGAGAGTGATTATTATTATTATTATTATTATTATTATTATTATTATTATTATCATTATCATTATCATTATTATTATTATTATTATTATTATTATTATTATTATTATTATCATTATTGTAGTAGTAGCAGTACACAAATTTAAAGTGTTCTATTGTTAATATGCTGACATATGATTGCATATAGCCATTCATGTTGTTTTGGCAATGTTTGTATTTCAGGGAAATCATTTATTATCATGAATCTCAAATTTGATTTCAGGTTTAAAGGCAAATAAATCACTATTTTATTTATTCATATATGAATCTTATAGATCTTTTAGATAAACTGATTAATTGCCTCTTTGAGAAATGGTGATGGAAAAGATCTGAGACACTGCTTTTCAACCTTTTGTTAAAGTTTAATGTTTAAACTATTCTTACTGTTGATTCAGTTATGTGGACAGACTATTGAATGTGGAAACATTACATTAATTTAGCAGATACTCTTATCCACAGAAAGCATCATATTAGAAGCAAGAGAGTGTCATGGTTTTCACCTATCTTCCCTCTGCTGCTACGGTTTTTATCTTTTTCCCATTTTCTCTTTTCAGTCTATCGGATTTTTTCTGCGTTCCATTTCGGAATTTTCATTCTCCCCGCTAATTATTCGTTTCACCTGTTCTTTTACCTCTCAGGTATTTAAACCCCTCACTTCCGCCTCTTGGCACTTCTTTGTCATTTCGTGTTTTCACGAGGTTAGGGTTAGTAAGTTTTTGTCTCTCTGCTTTTGTGAGAATTAAGATTTATTTTATTACGCAGTACAGACGTTCTTCCACTTAGAAGCCTAGGGGAATTAAGGTTTAGTTTCCCTTATTGCTCTTCCCTCTCCCTCGCTCCCACTCTCATTTCTGAGTGTGAGTTTTATTTTTATTTCATTTATTTCACCATTTATCGGGCGTTATAGCCACGTACCGAAGGTGTCTTGTTTTTTCTATCCTCTTTCGCTATCTCTTTAGCGTTAGCTATTTGAGATTTAGCTGTGCCCGTGTTTACGTGGCTAGCCCGTTTTATAGGGGTGTGTTATTATTTGACACTGCCAGGGACTTTCTATCCCTTTTTTCTGTTATCGCGTTTGGCTCATCGCAATTCGGCACAAACCCTTTCAGTACAAAGAAGCTAGTTATGGATGAGTCAGCGATTGAACAACCGGGAGACGCTACACCGGTTGAGAGCATTAGAGCTCTACAGTTACAACAACAAACACTAGCCAGCCAAGTAGGGCAGCTGACGTCCCAGTTGCGGGTACAGGAAGGCTGGCTTCGGGAGTTGGCAGAGGGCATGCGCCGCCTCACGGTTGCACCTCAAAACCCTGTGCCAGTAGTTCAGGCTACTCCTCCCCCTGTTCAAGCACTTCAACCACCTAGGGAACCCAAGATGCAGCTTCCCCTCCGTTATGACGGTCAGGCCGGCAAGTGCCGAGCTTTCATTTCCCAATGTCAAATTTTCGTTAAAGCCCAGTCATCACACTTTAGTTCAGAAGAATCTCGTGTGGCGTTTATTTTATCTTTGCTCACCGGAACTGCGCTTGATTGGGCTACTCCTTTAATTCGGAGCCAGTCTCCCATTTTGAACTCCGCTACCACTCTAGTGAAAGAAATGGAGTCCGTGTTTGATCACGACACTTCAGGTCTTGAGGCGGCCAGACGTCTTGTTCGTCTTTGCCAGGGCAACGAGACCGTGGCCGAATTTTCTATTCGGTTTCGTGCTCTGGCAGGAGAGACAGGTTGGCCAGAAGCACCGATAATGGTACAATTCTCTGAGGCACTCCACGATTCTCTTCAAGATGCGCTGGCAGTTTTAGATCCATCTGAGACACTGGAGGCATTAATTTCCACAGCCATTCGCATTGATAATCGTTTCAGGGAGCGGGTCCACATTAAAAGTAGCAGGAGAGACCGCCGCATGAGCTCTTCCTTCGCTCCTTTCACTACGTCCGCCCCTCCGTCCTCCGTTTCCACTCCTTCTAGTAGCGAGGAGCCCATGCAGATTGACGGGGCTACCTGATCACCCTCCAAAGATACTCCATCTACTCTGGAGCGGTGTCGTTATTGCAGACGCATAGGTCATAACATAAATCAATGTTTTAAGCTTAAGGGAAAAGGAGGGTCCCGTTAGAGGATCCGAGATCTCTAGCGGGACTCTGTGTTACTACATCTCGAACGATACTGCCTGTTACTCTTGTATGGCAACAGCGCCCTCTCCTGGTCAATGCATTTATTGACTCTGGAACGGTCGAATGTTTTATTGATGCCCAGTGGGCTAAAAAGCACCACATTCCTGTTCTCCACATTACTCAGCCCCGAACTGTCACTGCACTTGATGGGCGCCCCTTAGGTTCAGGTACTATTTTTAAAACTACCAAATTTCTCTCAATGCACATTCCGTTTGAGGATCATACTGAGCAGATTCAGTTCCTTTTGGTAGATTCCCCTACTTACCCCTTAGTGCTGGGCCACACCTGGCTTGTCCGGCACAACCCCCACATTAATTGGGGAGGGGAGGGTCGCACCATATTGCAGTGGGACCCTCAGTGTAGTATTCAGGGTCACTCCACCCCTCCATGCACTTCCCGTGGAATAGCTAGAGGGGTTGATTCCGATTCAGGGTCCGATTCCGAAGAAATCATCTCCCTGGAGAATTCCAGTTTTTGTTCCGGGACTGGTCATGAGAGTTTAGAATGGGACTCCGCCGGAGAGGGGTTCATTTCGGATGAATTGTCCGATTCTGAGATTCAATGCCCCCCCCCCCCCCCCCCCCCCAGCCCTCATTCTCAGGCTACTGGTGTCAGTATAGCTGGGACACTGGAGTTTCCTTTGCCTCCTAATGTTCCCATGGAATACTCCAAATTAGCAGAGGTGTTTAGCAAGCAGAGGGCCACCTCTCTGCTTCCGCATCGCTCATATGACTGTGCGATCGAGTTATACCCTGGTACTAGCCCTACCAGAGGCAGTCTCTATTCCTTGTCGGTCCCGGAGAGTTTGGCCATGAAGGAGTATATCGAGGAGGCCTTAGCTAATGGTTTCATCAGACCGTCCACTTCACCCGCTGGCGCAGGGTTCTTTTTTGTTAAAAAGAAGGATGGAGGCTTAAGGCCTTGTATTGATTATCGATCCCTCAACGCCATAACCATAAAGAACAGGTACCCACTGCCTCTTATGAACTCGGCGTTTGAACGTCTACAGGGGGCATCCATTTTTTCCAAGCTCGACCTCCGCAACGCATATAACCTGGTGCGCATGCGTGAGGGCGATGAATGGAAGACCGCTTTTAACACCCATAGCGGTCACTACGAATATTGCGTCATGCCTTTCGGGCTCACTAGCGCTCCCTCAGTATTTCAGGCGTTGGTGAACGATGTTCTGCGGGAGATGTTAGAGAAATTCGTCTTTGTTTACTTAGACGATATTTTGATTTTTTCTCCTGATCCCGTCTCGCACATCAGCCATGTCAAACAGGTTTTGAAAGCTTTGTTAGAGGCGAAATTATTCGTCAAGGCAGAGAAGTGCTCTTTTCATGCTAGCACTGTCTCCTTTTTGGGTTTTGTAATTTCGGAGGGCAAGGTCCAGATGGATCCTAATAAAATTTCTGCGGTACTGAACTGGCCCACTCCTCAGTCGGTCAAACAGGTTCAGCGTTTCCTTGGCTTTGCCAATTTTTATCGCCGGTTTATCCGGAGTTTCAGTGCACTCGCCGCACCTATCACTGCTCTCACAAAAAAGGCGTCAGCAGACCAGTTTCGCTGGAACCGCAAGGCTGAGTTCGCCTTCATGGAATTGAAAAAGAGGTTCAGTTCTGAGCCCATTCTAATTACTCCCAATCCCTCCCTCCCGTTTATTGTCGAGGTAGATGCGTCTGAATTAGGAGTGGGTGCCATCCTATCTCAACATTCCCCCATCGACCGCAAATTGCATCCGTGTGCTTATTTCTCTCGCGCCCTTACTCCGGCCGAGAGGAACTATGACGTGGGGGATCAGGAACTCCTGGCCGTCAAATTGGCTCTGGAGGAGTGGCGTCACTGGTTTGAGGGTGCGGAACACCCCTTCACGGTCTGGACCGACCATAAAAATTTGGAATACGTCCAACAAGCCAAAAGACGGAATTCCCGGCGGGCATTATTTTTTACCCGTTTTAATTTCCTTTTGACGTATCGCCCCGGTTCTAAGAACCTCAAACCTGATGCGCTATCGCGCATTTTTGACCCGTCAGATAAACCTACCATTCCAGAGCCCATTGTGCCATCTGCCCAGATTCTAGCTCCTGTCCTATGGGTGTAATGGGGCGTGACGTGTGAGGAAGGAGGAGCCAAACGCAGCAAGGGGATTCATTAAGCCCTTAGGCCACTAAGGCGGGATACCCGCAGATAAGGGAGGAGACAAGACAAGGAACAAACACGCCACAGCTACAGACCGGCTCAGTTACACACCAAAAGTAGAAGCAAAAACGCCTGGTTTAACGACAAGAAAACCAAACAAGGCGAAAGGGAACAAAGTACTACTACCCCTTACTTCTACGAGCTAAGTAACACGTTAACTAATGAACGAGCCGGAAATAAGCGCCCTGTCTCGGAAACGAGACGCATATGAACAGGCGAGTAGCATAATGGCACAAACAAAACAATAGTTACACCTAAAACACACAACAAACCCTGAAAACTAATGTGAATTAGTAAAAGAGGAGGCGAAAAGGAACGGAGGTAAAATTCCCTGGTTAGATATATATGCTAGCAGTCAAACGCAAACATGTCTACAACATCGCCCGGTCTCCCTAAGAGACGAATTGTACCGAAGGGCGAGCAGAACTACAGTTCTGAACAGAAACGCCCAAATCTCCATACACGGAGAAAAAGCACAAAAGACGATGGGACAGCTGCACCGAAACTATCGGCTAACTGACTTACACAAGCACAAACACAAATACAAGCCCTGCCTCTCAGTAAGGGAAAATGACGAGGCGAACAGGAACAGAGATTTAACGTTCCATGGCTAGTTTAATAAGTTCGCAGTCTAATGAAAACAAGAGGTAAACACCCGATCTCCCAGGAGGGAGAAACATTTTACAGGTGAGCCGACGGAGCACCGTCGTCCCATAACTTTACTATCCAAATAGACTCACGCAAGCTTAAAAAACACACGCCCTAGCCTCTCAGAAAAATAATATGTAACGAAGCGAAGGAACAGAGAGCTAACGTTCCTATGCTACGCGCAGTCACACGCAAACATGTCCACAACCTCGCCCAAACTCCAAACAAGGAGAAACACACCCGGAAAACGAACAGAACAATAGTTCCGAAACAAAATCGTCCCGTAGGTAAAAAGGACGGAGGACAGCTGCAACAAAGACCAACGCAAAATAGCACGACAGCTTCTCAATATAAATAAAAACCCTGAGTCAACAACAAAGGGGAACGTAGTCCACGAGAAGGAGACAACAGGGAATAAACGTACCGAAGCTACTTACTGGCTCACAGTAACACGGAATTGAGTAGAAGCAAAATGCCAGGTCTCTCAGTAAGAAAACCAAATAACAGGCGAAAAAAAGGAACAAAGAACTGCTACTCTATACTTCTACGAGCTAATAACTAAGTAGAAGCGAAACGCCTGATCTCCCAATGGGAAGACATGTGCCGAAGGGCGTGCAGAACTACAGTTCTGAACAGAATCGCCCAAAACTCCATACATGGAGAAAAAGCACCAACAAGGCAAAATAGAGCAGAGATTTTACGGTCCCAAACTTCTACGAGATAATCAACTACCAAGCCAGTAAGAAATAAGCCCTGCCTCAACAGAGACGTTAAAAATAGACGAATAGCCAAAACGGTACGAGAATTTCACAGCCAACAATAACACCACAGTACAAACAATTAACAATCAACAATTAATGTCGAAGCCCCGAACGAAGGAAACTGTAGGCTTATATAACTCTCAGGGAACCACGAACAGGTGAAACGCTAACCAGAAACTCCCCCAACTCAGCAGGGCAGAGCAAGCATCCACCAAAAGGGCAGCACCCTCGCGTGGCCACCGAGGAAAACGACCGCATAGGACAACAGGGTCCAAAACCATGACAATGGGACATCGAAGCGGCAGTCCAAGAGGCGCTACGCCTTGAACCGGACCCGGGGGGGGGTCCCGCCAACTGTTTTTTGTTTCTCCCACTTTGAGGTCTCGTGTTCTGCAGTGGGGTCACTCCTCCCAGCTGGCTGCCCATCCGGGTGCGCACCGCACCAAGGATTTTCTGTCCAGACGTTTTTGGTGGCCTGGAATGGAAAAAGATGTACGTAATTTTGTCGCCGCTTGTGTCATTTGCGCTCGTAATAAAGGTTTGCATCTTCCTCCTGCGGGTTTATTACGTCCGCTACCCGTACCCAGGCGTCCGTGGAGTCACATCGCGTTGGACTTTATAACCGCGTTACCTGCTTCTCAGGGTAATACGGTTATTTTAGTCATTGTCGATAGGTTTTCCAAGGCGGCACATTTTCTCGCTTTGGCCAAATTACCATCTGCACTGGAGACAGCGCAGCTAGTGGTCAACCACGTTTTTAGGATTCATGGTTTGCCTCACGACGTGGTGTCCGATCGTGGTCCCCAGTTTGTTGCTAAATTTTGGCGATCTTTTTGTGCACAGTTGGGCGCGTCCATTAGTCTGTCTTCTGGGTTCCATCCACAGACCAACGGACAAACGGAGCGCACCAATCAGACATTGGAGAATACTCTTCGCTGTTTGGCAGCCTCTAATCCCACTTCATGGAGCCGTCATCTTCCATGGGCTGAGTATGCCCATAACACTCTGCGCAATGCCTCCACGGGTCTTTCCCCTTTCGAGGCTCAGGTGGGCTATTCACCTCCACTTTTTCCGGAGCTGGAGAAAGACGTGGAGGTCCCCTCTGCTAGCGCTTTTGTTCGAAGATGTCGTGCGGTTTGGAAGCGAGTTCATGCCTCTCTTTTGCGAGCTTCCGCTGGTCAGAAAGCTTTCGCCGACAGACATCGTCGTTCGGGTCCTTCCTATCGGGTGGGTCAGCGGGTCTGGCTGTCCACACGGGATTTGCCCTTTACGGGTCGAGTCTCGCAAACTCGCTCCGCGTTATGTGGGTCCATTTAAGATCATCCGCAGGATCAACCCAGTCACGGTGCGTCTCCAGTTGCCACGCTCCATGCGTATCCATCCCACTTTCCACGTTTCCCGTCTTAAACCAGTTCTCGTTAGTGCCCTGTCTCCGGCCGAGAGTTCGCCACCCCCTCCTCGGATTGTGGAGGGAGGTCCGGTTTATACGGTTCGTCGCATCTTGGCTGAGAGACGTGTGGGTAGGGGTTTCCAGTTTTTGGTGGACTGGGAGGGCTATGGCCCTGAGGAGCGATGTTGGGTCCCATCAAGAAACATCTTGGACCCAGATTTGATTAAGAATTTCCGTAGACATGGTCCTGGGGCATCGTCTGGGGCCGTGCCCTAGAGGGGGGGTCCTGTCATGGTTTTCACCTATCTTCCCTCTGTTGCTACGGTTTTTATCTTTTTCCCATTTTCTCTTTTCAGTCTATCGGATTTTTTCTGCGTTCCATTTCAGAGTTTTCATTCTCCCCGCTAATTATTCGTTTCACCTGTTCTTTTACCTCTCAGGTATTTAAACCCCTCACTTCCGCCTCTTGGCGCTTCTTTGTCATTTCGTGTTTTCACGAGGTTAGGGTTAGTAAGTTTTTGTCTCTCTGCTTTTGTGAGAATTAAGATTTATTTTATTACGCAGTACAGACGTTCTTCCACTTAGAAGCCTAGGGGAATTAGGGTTTAGTTTCCCTTATTGCTCTTCCCTCTCCCTCGCTCCCACTCTCATTTCTGAGAGTGTGAGTTTTATTTTTATTTCATTTATTTCACCATTTATCGGGCGTTATAGCCACGTACCGAAGGTGTCTTGTTTTTTCTATCCTCTTTCGCTATCTCTTTAGCGTTAGCTATTTGAGATTTAGCTGTGCCCGTGTTTACGTGGCTAGCCCGTTTTATAGGGGTGTGTTATTATTTGGCACTGCCAGGGACTTTCTATCCCTTTTTTCTGTTATCGCGTTTGGCTCATCGCAATTCGGCACAAACCCTTTCAGAGAGACAGTGATCTTAAATGTGTGAAGAATAGATTTGTAAGTTTTATTATGTTTTTATGGAAGCAGACAGTGTTGTTGTCATCAGCTCTGGTGGGTTTTAAGGATGCCGAATATAGATCAGCATCTTTTACTAAATTTTACATTATAATGTGCACCTTCCATCTGGGGTAGCAGCAATGCAAAGGGATAATGAATAGAGAGAGAGAGAGGCAGCAAGGGAGAGAGTTAGAGAAAGAGAGAGAGGCAGTAAGGGAGAGAGTGAGAGAGTGAAGCAGAGGGATGTAATGTTGCAGAAGACCTCCTGTGGAGCTGTAGAATGAGCCGATGGCTCCACAGACAGTAGGGATGTGGCTGTCAGGCTCATTTCCTCACAGACAGTAGGGATGTGGCTGGCAGGCTCATTTCCTCACAGACAGTAGGGATGTGGCTGTCAGGCTCATTTCCTCACAGGCAGTAGGGGTGTGGCTGGCAGGCTCATTTCCTCACAGACAGTAGGGGTGTGGCTGGCAGGCTCATTTCCTCACAGACAGTAGGGATGTGGCTGTCAGGCTCATTTCCTCACAGACAGTAGGGATGTAGCTGTCAGGCTCATTTCCTCACAGGCAGTAGGGATGTGGCTGTCAGGCTCATTTCCTCACAGACAGTAGGGATGTGGCTGTCAGGCTAATTTCCTCACAGACAGT
Organism: Synaphobranchus kaupii; assembly: GCA_029718625.1. NCBI lineage: Eukaryota > Metazoa > Chordata > Actinopteri > Anguilliformes > Synaphobranchidae > Synaphobranchus > Synaphobranchus kaupii. Next base: position 3,973,158 of record JAINUF010000026.1, read on the forward strand.
AGGGATGTGGCTGTCAGGCTCATTTCCTCACAGACAGTAGGGGTGTGGCTGTCAGGCTCATTTCCTCACAGACAGTAGGGGTGTGGCTGGCAGGCTCATTTCCTCACAGACAGTAGGGATGTGGCTGGCAGGCTCATTTCCTCACAGACAGTAGGGATGTGGCTGGCAGGCTCATTTACTCACAGACAGGTAAGCAGTGTGGGGGTGAATACTGTGTTTATAAGCAGTGTGTGGGTGTATACTGTGTTTATAAGCAGTGTGTGGCTGTATACTGTATTTATAAGCAGTGTGTGGGTGTATACTGTATTTATAAGCAGTGTGTGGGTGTATACTGTGTTTATAAGCAGTGTGTGGGTGTATACTGTGTTTATAAGCAGTGTGTGGCTGTATACTGTGTTTATAAGCAGTGTGTGGGTGTATACTGTGTTTATAAGCAGTGTGTGGGTGTATACTGTGTTTATAAGCAGTGTGTGGGTGTATACTGTGTTTATAAGCAGTGTGTGGGTGTATACTGTGTTTATAAGCAGTGTGTGGGTGTATACTGTATTTTTAGAGGGAGTGTGATCAGCCAGCAGAGGGAGGCACACAGCTGCCTGATCATCTTCCATCAGGTTCCAGTTTACCTGGTGGAGCCAGAGAGTCAAGCCATACATGTGTGTGTGTGTGTGTGTGTGTGTGTGTGGCCATGCATGGCCTTCCATTGACTTTATGGATCAACAAGCAGAGAGGGACGGAGAATGTGTGTGTGTGTGTGTGTGTGTGCGTGTGTACAGACCAGGCGGCAGAATTATTGGGAAGGACGGGCCTCAATTTTTTTAGGGGGGGCACATATTGGATATTGTGTTTTCACAAACCACAGCCAGTAGTAGGCTATAACCTAGCCTATGCGTTCATGTCGGCATTAAGAATGTCTTAAACACAGCGAAACGCAGCTCTCAATAAACATATAGTATCACCAAATAGGCTACTTTCCTCCAATCCAAATCAATTAACTACGGCTTACGCCTCTGTCAGCGTTGTGCCGAGTCTGTAATAATACCACATAGCCTACGCCTCTGTCAGCGTCGTGCCGAGTCTGTAATAATACCACGTAGCCTACGCCTCTGTAAGTGTCGTGCCGAGTCTGTAATAATACCACATAGCCTATGCCTCTGTTAGCGTCGTGCCGAGTCTGTAATAATACCACATAGCCTACGCCTCTGTCAGCGTTGTGCCGAGTCTGTAATAATACCACGTAGCCTACGCCTCTGTAAGCGTCGTGCCGAGTCTGTAATAATACCACATAGCCTACGCCTCTGTAAGCGTCGTGCCGAGTCTGTAATAATACCACATAGCCTACGCCTCTGTCAGCGTTGTGCAGAGTCTGTAATAATACCACATAGCCTACGCCTCTGTCAGCGTCGTGCGGAGTCTGTAATAATACCACATAGCCTGCGCCTCTGTCAGCGTTGTGCAGAGTCTGTAATAATACCACATAGCCTACGCCTCTGTCAGCGTCGTGCGGAGTCTGTAATAATACCACATAGCCTATGCCTCTGTAAGCGTCGTGCCCAGTCTGTAATAATACCACATAGCCTATGCCTCTGTTAGCGTCGTGCCGAGTCTGTAATAATACCACATAGCTTACGCCTCTGTTAGCGTCGTGCCGAGTCTGTAATAATACCACATAGCCTACGCCTCTGTCAGCGTTGTGCAGAGTCTGTAATAATACCACATAGCCTACGCCTCTGTCAGCGTTGTGCAGTCTGTAATAATACCACATAGCCTACGCCTCTGTCAGCGTCGTGCGGAGTCTGTAATAATACCACATAGCCTATGACTCTGTAAGCGTCGTGCCCAGTCTGTAATAATACCACATAGCCTATGCCTCTGTTAGCGTCGTGCCGAGTCTGTAATAATACCACATAGCCTACGCCTCTGTTAGCGTCGTGCCGAGTCTGAAATAATACCACATAGCCTACGCCTCTGTCAGCGTCGTGCGGAGTCTGTAATAATACCACGTAGCCTACGCCTCTGTCAGCGTCGTGCCGAGTCTGTAATAATACCACGTAGCCTACGCCTCTGTAAGCGTCGTGCCGAGTCTGTAATAATACCACATAGCCTACGCCTCTGTCAGCGTCGTGCCGAGTCTGTAATAATACCACGTAGCCTACGCCTCTGTCAGCGTCGTGCCGAGTCTGTAATAATACCACATAGCCTACGCCTCTGTCAGCGTCGTGCGGAGTCTGTAATAATACCACATAGCCTACGCCTCTGTAAGCGTCGTGCCGAGTCTGTAATAATACCACATAGCCTACGCCTCTGTAAGCGTCGTTCTGAGTCTGTAATAATACCACATAGCCTACGCCTCTGTAAGCGTCGTGCCGAGTCTGTAATAATACCACATAGCCTATGCCTCTGTTAGCGTTGTGCCGAGTCTATAATAATACCGCATAGCCTACGCCTCTGTCAGCGTCGTGCCGAGTCTGTAATAATACCACATAGCCTACGCCTCTGTCAGCGTCGTGCGGAGTCTGTAATAATACCACATAGCCTACGCCTCTGTAAGCGTCGTGCCGAGTCTGTAATAATACCACATAGCCTACGCCTCTGTAAGCGTCGTGCCGAGTCTGTAATAATACCACATAGCCTACGCCTCTGTAAGCGTCGTGCCGAGTCTGTAATAATACCACATAGCCTATGCCTCTGTTAGCGTTGTGCCGAGTCTGTAATAATACCACATAGCCTACGCCTCTGTCAGCGTCGTGCCGAGTCTGTAATAATACCACATAGCCTATGCCTCTGTCAGCGTTGTGCGGAGTCTGTAATAATACCACATAGCCTACGCCTCTGTAAGCGTTGTGCCGAGTCTGTAATAATACCACATAGCCTACGCCTCTGTCAGCGTCGTGCCGAGTCTGTAATAATACCACATAGCCTACGCCTCTGTCAGCGTCGTGCCGAGTCTGTAATAATACCACGTAGCCTACGCCTCTGTCAGCGTCGTGCGGAGTCTGTAATAATACCACATAGCCTACGCCTCTGTAAGCGTTGTGCCGAGTCTGTAATAATACCACATAGCCTACGCCTCTGTAAGCGTTGTGCCGAGTCTGTAATAATACCACATAGCCTATGCCTCTGTAAGCGTTGTGCCGAGTCTGTAATAATACCACATAGCCTACGCTTTTGTCAGCGTCGTGCCGAGTCTGTAATAATACCACATAGCCTATGCCTCTGTCAGCGTTGTGCCGAGTCTGTAATAATACCACATAGCCTATGCCTCTGTCAGCGTCGTGCCGAGTCTGTAATAATACCACATAGCCTACGCCTCTGTCAGCGTCGTGCCGAGTCTGTAATAATACCACATAGCCTACGCCTCTGTCAGCGTCGTGCCGAGTCTGTAATAATACCACATAGCCTACGCCTCTGTCAGCGTCGTGCCGAGTCTGTAATAATACCACATAGCCTACGCCTCTGTCAGCGTTGTGCCGAGTCTGTAATAATACCACATAGCCTACGCCTCTGTCAGCGTCGTGCCGAGTCTGTAATAATACCACGTAGCCTACGCCTCTGTCAGCGTCGTGCCGAGTCTGTAATAATACCACATAGCCTACGCCTCTGTCAGCGTCGTGCCGAGTCTGTAATAATACCACGTAGCCTACGCCTCTGTTAGCGTCGTGCGGAGTCTGTAATAATACCACATAGCCTACGCCTCTGTAAGCATTGTGCCGAGTCTGTAATAATACCACATAGCCTACGCCTCTGTCAGCGTCGTGCCGAGTCTGTAATAATACCACATAGCCTACGCCTCTGTCAGTGTCGTGCCGAGTCTGTAATAATACCACATAGCCTACGCCTCTGTCAGCGTCGTGCCGAGTCTGTAATAATACCACATAGCCTACGCCTCTGTTAACGTCGTGCCGAGTCTGTAAAAATACCACATAGCCTACGCCTCTGTAAGCGTTGTGCAGAGTCTGTAATAATACCACGTAGCCTACGCCTCTGTAAGCGTTGTGCCGAGTCTGTAATAATACCACATAGCCTACGCCTCTGTAAGCGTCGTGCCGAGTCTGTAATAATACCACATAGCCTACGCCTCTGTCAGCGTCGTGCGGAGTCTGTAATAATACCACATAGCCTACGCCTCTGTAAGCGTCGTGCCGAGTCTGTAATAATACCACATAGCCTACGCCTCTGTTAGCGTTGTGCCGAGTCTGTAATAATACCACATAGCCTACGCCTCTGTAAGCGTTGTGCCGAGTCTGTAATAATACCACATAGCCTACGCCTCTGTAAGCGTTGTGCAGAGTCTGTAATAATACCACGTAGCCTACGCCTCTGTAAGCGTTGTGCCGAGTCTGTAATAATACCACATAGCCTACGCCTCTGTAAGCGTCGTGCCGAGTCTGTAATAATACCACATAGCCTACGCCTCTGTCAGCGTCGTGCCGAGTCTGTAATGATACCACATAGCCTACGCCTCTGTCAGCGTCGTGCCGAGTCTGTAATAATACCACATAGCCTACGCCTCTGTCAGCATCGTGCGGAGTCTGTAATAATACCACATAGCCTACGCCTCTGTCAGCGTCGTGCCGAGTCTGTAATAATACCACATAGCCTATGCCTCTGTCAGCGTTGTGCGGAGTCTGTAATAATACCACATAGCCTACGCCTCTGTAAGCGTTGTGCCGAGTCTGTAATAATACCACATAGCCTACGCCTCTGTCAGCGTCGTGCCGAGTCTGTAATAATACCACGTAGCCTACGCCTCTGTCAGCGTCGTGCGGAGTCTGTAATAATACCACATAGCCTACGCCTCTGTAAGCGTTGTGCCGAGTCTGTAATAATACCACATAGCCTACGCCTCTGTAAGCGTTGTGCCGAGTCTGTAATAATACCACATAGCCTATGCCTCTGTAAGCGTTGTGCCGAGTCTGTAATAATACCACATAGCCTACGCTTTTGTCAGCGTCGTGCCGAGTCTGTAATAATACCACATAGCCTATGCCTCTGTCAGCGTTGTGCCGAGTCTGTAATAATACCACATAGCCTATGCCTCTGTCAGCGTCGTGCCGAGTCTGTAATAATACCACATAGCCTACGCCTCTGTCAGCGTCGTGCCGAGTCTGTAATAATACCACATAGCCTACGCCTCTGTCAGCGTCGTGCCGAGTCTGTAATAATACCACATAGCCTACGCCTCTGTCAGCGTCGTGCCGAGTCTGTAATAATACCACATAGCCTACGCCTCTGTCAGCGTTGTGCCGAGTCTGTAATAATACCACATAGCCTACGCCTCTGTCAGCGTCGTGCCGAGTCTGTAATAATACCACGTAGCCTACGCCTCTGTCAGCGTCGTGCCGAGTCTGTAATAATACCACATAGCCTACGCCTCTGTCAGCGTCGTGCCGAGTCTGTAATAATACCACGTAGCCTACGCCTCTGTTAGCGTCGTGCGGAGTCTGTAATAATACCACATAGCCTACGCCTCTGTAAGCATTGTGCCGAGTCTGTAATAATACCACATAGCCTACGCCTCTGTCAGCGTCGTGCCGAGTCTGTAATAATACCACATAGCCTACGCCTCTGTCAGTGTCGTGCCGAGTCTGTAATAATACCACATAGCCTACGCCTCTGTCAGCGTCGTGCCGAGTCTGTAATAATACCACATAGCCTACGCCTCTGTTAACGTCGTGCCGAGTCTGTAAAAATACCACATAGCCTACGCCTCTGTAAGCGTTGTGCAGAGTCTGTAATAATACCACGTAGCCTACGCCTCTGTAAGCGTTGTGCCGAGTCTGTAATAATACCACATAGCCTACGCCTCTGTAAGCGTCGTGCCGAGTCTGTAATAATACCACATAGCCTACGCCTCTGTCAGCGTCGTGCGGAGTCTGTAATAATACCACATAGCCTACGCCTCTGTAAGCGTCGTGCCGAGTCTGTAATAATACCACATAGCCTACGCCTCTGTTAGCGTTGTGCCGAGTCTGTAATAATACCACATAGCCTACGCCTCTGTAAGCGTTGTGCCGAGTCTGTAATAATACCACATAGCCTACGCCTCTGTAAGCGTTGTGCAGAGTCTGTAATAATACCACGTAGCCTACGCCTCTGTAAGCGTTGTGCCGAGTCTGTAATAATACCACATAGCCTACGCCTCTGTAAGCGTCGTGCCGAGTCTGTAATAATACCACATAGCCTACGCCTCTGTCAGCGTCGTGCCGAGTCTGTAATAATACCACATAGCCTACGCCTCTGTCAGCGTCGTGCCGAGTCTGTAATAATACCACATAGCCTACGCCTCTGTCAGCATCGTGCGGAGTCTGTAATAATACCACATAGCCTACGCCTCTGTTAGCGTTGTGCCGAGTCTGTAATAATACCACATAGCCTACGCCTCTGTCAGCGTCGTGCCGAGTCTGTAATAATACCACGTAGCCTACGCCTCTGTTAGCGTCGTGCGGAGTCTGTAATAATACCACATAGCCTACGCCTCTGTAAGCGTTGTGCCGAGTCTGTAATAATACCACATAGCCTACGCCTCTGTCAGCGTCGTGCCGAGTCTGTAATAATACCACATAGCCTACGCCTCTGTCAGTGTCGTGCCGAGTCTGTAATAATACCACATAGCCTACGCCTCTGTCAGCGTCGTGCCGAGTCTGTAATAATACCACATAGCCTACGCCTCTGTTAACGTCGTGCCGAGTCTGTAATAATACCACATAGCCTACGCCTCTGTAAGCGTTGTGCAGAGTCTGTAATAATACCACGTAGCCTACGCCTCTGTAAGCGTTGTGCCGAGTCTGTAATAATACCACATAGCCTACGACTCTGTAAGCGTCGTGCCGAGTCTGTAATAATACCACATAGCCTACGCCTCTGTCAGCGTCGTGCGGAGTCTGTAATAATACCACATAGCCTACGCCTCTGTAAGCGTCGTGCCAAGTCTGTAATAATACCACATAGCCTACGCCTCTGTTAGCGTTGTGCCGAGTCTGTAATAATACCACATAGCCTACGCCTCTGTAAGCGTTGTGCCGAGTCTGTAATAATACCACATAGCCTACGCCTCTGTAAGCGTTGTGCAGAGTCTGTAATAATACCACGTAGCCTACGCCTCTGTAAGCGTTGTGCCGAGTCTGTAATAATACCACATAGCCTACGCCTCTGTAAGCGTCGTGCCGAGTCTGTAATAATACCACATAGCCTACGCCTCTGTCAGCGTCGTGCGGAGTCTGTAATAATACCACATAGCCTACGCCTCTGTCAGCGTCGTGCGGAGTCTGTAATAATACCACATAGCCTACGCCTCTGTTAGCGTTGTGCGGAGTCTGTAATAATACCACATAGCCTACGCCTCTGTTAGCGTCGTGCGGAGTCTGTAATAATATCACATAGCCTACGCCTCTGTAAGCGTTGTGCCGAGTCTGTAATAATACCACATAGCCTACGCCTCTGTCAGCGTCGTGCGGAGTCTGTAATAATACCACATAGCCTACGCCTCTGTAAGCGTTGTGCCGAGTCTGTAATAATACCACGTAGCCTACGCCTCTGTCAGTGTCGTGCCGAGTCTGTAATAATACTGCAGTGGCCTCCTCCCAACAGCAGGTGGAGGCAGAGGAGAAGTGCGTCAATAACCCACACGGTGTTCCCTGCTCTGTTTCAGGTCCTCCCAACCACCACAGCCAGTCCACCCTGAGGCCCCCCCTACCCCCACCTCACAACCACCAGACGCTGTCCCATCACCACTCTTCCGCAAACTCGCTCAACCGTAACACCCTCCGGCGTAACCCCGCCCACATCCCAGCCACTGCCCCAGGGGAGGGGCCCACCACGCCCGAGTCCGTGCAGCTTCAGGACAGCTGGGTCCTCAACAGCAACGTCCCACTGGAGACCAGGTGAGTTTACCTGGATGCACTCACCTGTACACACTCTCCTGTACACACTCTCCTGTACACACAAACACGTACTTTACACATTACACACATTATAACTGCACATCATTCACAGTTTATACATTACACACATTATAACTGCACATCATTCACAGTTTATACATTACACACGTATAACTGCATGTAATTCAGTTTGTACATTACACACATTATAACTAAAAATCATTCACAGTTTATACATTACACACATTATAACTGCATATCATTCACACAGTTTATACATTACACACATTATAACTGCATATCATTCACACAGTTTATACATTACACACATTATAACTACACATCATTCACACAGTTTATACATTACACACATTATAACTACACATCATTCACACAGTTTATACATTACACACATTATAACTACACATCATTCCACAGTTTATACATTACTCACATTATAACTGCATATCATGCACACGGTTTATACATTACACATTATAACTACACATCATTCACACAGTTTATACATTACACACATTATAACTGCACATCATTCACACAGTTTATACATTACACACATTATAACTGGATATCATTCACACAGTTTATACATTACACACATTATAACTACACATCATTCACACAGTTTATACATTACACACATTATAACTACACATCATTCACACAGTTTATACATTACACGCATTATAACTACACATCATTCCACAGTTTATACATTACTCACATTATAACTGCATATCATTCACACAGTTTATACATTACACATTATAACTACACATCATTCACACAGTTTATACATTACACACATTATAACTGCACATAATTCACACAGTTTATACATTACACACATTATAACTACACATCATTCACACAGTTTATACATTGCACACATTATAACTGCATATCATTCACACAGTTTATACATTACTCACATTATAACTGCATATCATTCACACAGTTTATACATTACACATTATAACTACACACCATTCACACAGTTTATACATTACACACATTATAACTGCACATCATTCACACAGTTTATACATTACACACATTATGACTGCACGTAATGCACACAGTTTATACATTACACACATTATAACTGCATATCATTCACACAGTTTATACATTTCACACATTATGACTACACATCATTGACACAATTTATACATTACACACATTATAACTGCACATCATTCACACAGTTTATACATTACACACATTATAACTGCATATCATTCACACAGTTTATACATTACACACATTATAACTGCATATCATTCACACAGTTTATACATTACACACATTATAACTGCATATCATTCACACAGTTTATACATTACACACATTATAACTGCACATCATTCACACAGTTTATACATTACACACATTACAACTGCATATCATTCACACAGTTTATACATTACACACATTATAACTGCATATCATTCACACAGTTTATACATTACACACATTATAACTAAACATTATTCACACAGTTTATACATTACACACATTATAACTACACATTATTCACACAGTTTATACATTACACACATTATAACTGCACATCATTCACCCAGTGTATACATTACACACATTATAACTGCACATCATTCACCCAGTTTATACATTACACACATTGTAACTGCATATCATTCACACAGTCTATACATTACACACATTATAACTATACATCATTCACACAGTTATACATTACACACATTATAACTGCACATCATTCACACAGTTTATACATTACACATTATAACTACACATTATTCACACAGTTTATACATTGCACACATTATAACTACACATTATTCACACAGTTTATACATTACACGCATTATAACTGCACATCATTCACCCAGTTTATATATTACATACATTATAACTGCATATCATTCCCACAGTTTATACATTACACACATTATAACTGCATATCATTCACACAGTTTATACATTACACACATTATAACTGCACATCATTCACACAGTTTATACATTACACACATTATAACTGCATATCATTCAAACAGTTTATACATTACACACATTATAACTGCACATCATTCACACAGTTTATACATTACACACTATAACTGCACATCATTCACACAGTTTATACATTACACACATTATAA
>JAINUF010000026.1:3985708-3992404 GCA_029718625.1 Synaphobranchus kaupii
AAGTCTGTTTTAATGTGTGTGTATGTGTAGGTGTGTGTGGTGTGTGAGTCTGTTTTAATGTGTGTATGTGTGTGTGCTTTGTTGGTATATAGGTGTGTGATGCATCTCTCTTAGTGCAGTTTTCTGTCTTAGTGTGGCCCAGAGGCTGCTGGGAAGGCATGTGGCCCAGAGGCTGCTGGGAAGGCATGTGGCCCAGAGGCTGCTGGGAAGGTGTGTGGCCCAGAGGCTGCTGGGAAGGTGTGTGGCCCAGAGGCTGCTGAAAAGGCAGTTGAAAGCCTCAGATTTCTCCAGCTCTGGGGGAGATTTGTCAGCTTTGGAACAGCAGTCATGTGACCCTGTGCTTCAGTGTGATCTGTGGAACCACGAGCCGCGAGAGAGATGCGCCCAAAATGCTGTCAGTGTTCGAGATGATGGGGAGGAGAGTGCCTGCACCCCCTTATCCATCCTGAGGCTCCACCCCCTTATCCATCCTGAGGCTCCACCCCCTTATCCATCCTGAGACTCCACCCCCTTATCCATCCAGAGGCTCCACCCCCTTATTCATCCAGAGGCTCCACCCCCTTATCCATCCTGAGGCTCCACCCCCTTATCCATCCTGAGGCTCCACCCCCTTATCCATCCTGAGGCTCCACCCCCTTATCCATCCAGAGGCTCCACCCCCTTATCCATCCTGATGCTCCACCCCCTTATCCATCCTGAGGCTCCACCCCCTTATCCATCCTGAGGCTCCACCCTCTTGTCCATCCTGAGGCTCCACCCCCTTATCCATCCTGAGGCTCCACCCCCTTATCTATCCAGAGGCTCCACCCCCTTATCCATCCTGAGGCTCCACCCTCTTATCCATCCAGAGGCTCCACCCCTGCTTATATTCCCCAAAATCTACCTGCTTATATTCCCCACAATCTACCTGCTTATATTCCCCACAATCTACCTACTTATATTCCCCACAATCTACCTACTTATATTCCCCACAATCTACCTGCTTATATTCCCCACAATCTACCTACTTATATTCCCCACAATCTACCTACTTATATTCCCCACAATCTACCTACTTATATTCCCCACAATCTACCTACTTATATTCCCCACAATCTACCTGCTTATATTCCCCACAATCTACCTGCTTATATTCCCCACAATCTACCTGCTTATATTCCCCACAATCTACCTACTTATATTCCCCACAATCTACCTACTTATATTCCCCACAATCTACCTACTTATATTCCCCACAATCTACCTACTCATATTCCCCACAATCTACCTACTTATATTCCCCACAATCTACCTACTTATATTCCCCACAATCTACCTACTCATATTCCCCACAATCTACCTACTTATATTCCCCACAATCTACCTGCTTATATTCCCCACAATCTACCTACTTATATTCCCCACAATCTACCTACTTATATTCCCCACAATCTACCTACTTATATTCCCCACAATCTACCTGCTTATATTCCCCACAATCTACCTACTTATATTCCCCACAATCTACCTACTTATATTCCCCACAATCTACCTACTTATATTCCCCACAATATACCTACTTATATTCCCCACAATCTACCTACTTATATTCCCCACAATCTACCTACTTATATTCCCCACAATCTACCTACTTATATTCCCCACAATATACCTGCTTATATTCCCCACAATCTACCTGCTTATATTCCCCACAATCTACCTACTTATATTCCCCACAATCTACCTACTTATATTCCCCACAATCTACCTGCTTATATTCCCCACAATCTACCTACTTATATTCCCCACAATCTACCTACTTATATTCCCCACAATCTACCTACTTATATTCCCCACAATCTACCTACTTATATTCCCCACAATCTACCTACTTATATTCCCCACAATCTACCTGCTTATATTCCCCACAATCTACCTACTTATATTCCCCACAATCTACCTACTTATATTCCCCACAATCTACCTACTTATATTCCCCACAATCTACCTACTTATATTCCCCACAATCTACCTGCTTATATTCCCCACAATCTACCTGCTTATATTCCCCACAATCTACCTGCTTATATTCCCCACAATCTACCTACTTATATTCCCCACAATCTACCTACTTATATTCTCCACAATCTACCTATTTATATTCCCCACAATCTACCTACTTATATTCCCCACAATCTACCTACTTATATTCCCCACAATCTACCTACTTATATTCCCCACAATCTACCTACTTATATTCCCCACAATCTACCTGCTTATATTCCCCACAATCTACCTACTTATATTCCCCACAATCTACCTACTTATATTCCCCACAATCTACCTACTTATATTCCCCACAATCTACCTGCTTATATTCCCCACAATCTACCTACTTATATTCCCCACAATCTACCTACTTATATTCCCCACAATCTACCTACTTATATTCCCCACAATCTACCTGCTTATATTCCCCACAATCTACCTACTTATATTCCCCACAATCTACCTACTTATATTCCCCACAATCTACCTACTTATATTCCCCACAATCTACCTACTTATATTCCCCACAATCTACCTACTTATATTCCCCACAATCTACCTACTTATATTCCCCACAATCTACCTACTTATATTCCCCACAATATACCTGCTTATATTCCCCACAATCTACCTACTTATATTCCCCACAATCTACCTGCTTATATTCCCCACAATCTACCTACTTATATTCCCCACAATCTACCTACTTATATTCCCCACAATCTACCTACTTATATTCCCCACAATCTACCTACTTATATTCCCCACAATCTACCTACTTATATTCCCCACAATCTACCTGCTTATATTCCCCACAATCTACCTACTTATATTCCCCACTATCTACCTACTTATATTCCCCACAATCTACCTACTTATATTCCCCACAATCTACCTGCTTATATTCCCCACAATCTACCTGCTTATATTCCCCACAATCTACCTACTTATATTCCCCACAATCTACCTGCTTATATTCCCCACAATCTACCTACTTATATTCCCCACAATCTACCTACTTATATTCCCCACAATATACCTGCTTATATTCCCCACAATCTACCTACTTATATTCCCCACAATCTACCTACTTATATTCCCCACAATCTACCTGCTTATATTCCCCACAATCTACCTACTTATATTCCCCACAATCTACCTACTTATATTCCCCACAATCTACCTGCTTATATTCCCCACAATCTACCTACTTATATTCCCCACAATCTACCTACTTATATTCCCCACAATCTACCTGCTTATATTCCCCACAATCTACCTACTTATATTCCCCACAATCTACCTACTTATATTCCCCACAATCTACCTACTTATATTCCCCACAATCTACCTACTTATATTCCCCACAATCTACCTGCTTATATTCCCCACAATCTACCTGCTTATATTCCCCACAATCTACCTACTTATATTCCCCACAATCTACCTACTTATATTCCCCACAATCTACCTACTTATATTCCCCACAATATACCTACTTATATTCCCCACAATCTACCTACTTATATTCCCCACAATCTACCTACTTATATTCCCCACAATCTACCTACTTATATTCCCCACAATCTACCTACTTATATTCCCCACAATCTACCTACTTATATTCCCCACAATCTACCTACTTATATTCCCCACAATCTACCTACTTATATTCCCCACAATCTACCTACTTATATTCCCCACAATATACCTACTTATATTCCCCACAATATACCTACTTATATTCCCCACAATCTACCTACTTATATTCCCCACTTCAAAAAATGGGAACATGGAAAGAGAGTCACAATGAGAGCAATTAGATTTATTTTTGAGCTGCTTTGAAAAGCGCTGTTTCTCTAGAGAGGAGAGAACAAAACTCCATTACCATTTATTTACCTCCTTAGTAGGAGAAACCCCCCCACCTCCCAGCCCTACACCCCCCCCCCCCCTAACCCTAACCCCACCACCCCACCTCCTAGCCCTGCTGTGACTGTGTGTGCAAGAGTATGTGTGATAGTGTGTTTGTCTGCGTGCGTGTTTGTGCATGTGTCTGTGTGTGGGTGTGGGTCGCTCCGCCCTGCTCCTCCCCCCTGTCGCTCCGCCCTGCTCCTCCCCCCTGTCGCTCCGCCCTGCTCCTCCCCCTGTCGCTCCGCCCTGCTCCTCCCCCTGTCGCTCCACCCTGCTCCTCCCCCCTGTCGCTCCGCCCTGCTCCTCCCCCCTGTCGCTCCGCCCTGCTGCTCCCCCTGTCGCTCCGCCCTGCTCCTCCCCCTGTCGCTCCGCCCTGCTCCTCCCCCCTGTCGCTTGCCCTGCTCCTCCCCCCTGTCGCTCCGCCCTGCTCCTCCCCCTGTCGCTCCGCCCTGCTCCTCCCCCTGTCGCTCCGCCCTGCTCCTCCCCCTGTCGCTCCGCCCTGCTCCTCCCCCCTGTCGCTCCGCCCTGCTCCTCCCCCTGTCTCACCCTAACTCCTCACTCTTTATAAACCCTAACTCCTCACTCTTTATAAACCCTAACTCCTCACTCTTTATAAACCCTAACTCCTCACTCTTTATAAACCCTAACTACTCACTCTTTATAAACCCTAACTCCTCACTCTTTATAAACCCTAACTCCTCACTCTTTATAAACCCTAACTGCTCACTCTTTATAAACCCTAACTCCTCACTCTTTATAAACCCTAACTCCTCACTCTTTATAAACCCTAACTCCTCACTCTTTATAAACCCTAACTCCTCACTCTTTATAAACCCTAACTCCTCACTCTTTATAAACCCTAACTCCTCGCTCTTTATAAACCCTAACTGCTCACTCTTTATAAACCCTAACTCCTCACTCTTTATAAACCCTAACTCCTCACTCTTTATAAACCCTAACTCCTCACTCTTTATAAACCCTAACTCCTCACTCTTTATAAACCCTAACTCCTCACTCTTTATAAACCCTAACTCCTCACTCTTTATAAACCCTAACTCCTCACTCTTTATAAACCCTAACTCCTCACGCTTTATAAACCCTAACTCCTCACTCTTTATAAACCCTAACTCCTCACTCTTTATAAACCCTAACTCCTCACTCTTTATAAACCCTGACTCCTCACTCTTTATAAACCCTAACTCCTCACTCTTTATAAACCCTAACTCCTCACTCTTTATAAACCCTAACTCCTCACTCTTTATAAACCCTAACTCCTCACTCTTTATAAACCCTAACTCCTCACTCTTTATAAACCCTAACTCCTCACTCTTTATGAACCCTAACTCCTCACTCTTTATAAACCCTAACTCCTCACTCTTTATAAACCCTAACTCCTCACTCTTTATAAACCCTAACTCCTCACTCTTTATAAACCCTAACTCCTCACTCTTTATAAACCCTAACTCCTCACTCTTTATAAACCCTAACTCCTCACTCTTTATAAACCCTAACTCCTCACTCTTTATAAACCCTAACTCCTCACTCTTTATAAACCCTAACTCCTCACTCTTTATAAACCCTAACTCCTCACTCTTTATAAACCCTAACTCCTCACTCTTTATAAACCCTAACTCCTCACTCTTTATAAACCCTAACTCCTCACTCTTTATAAACCCTAACTCCTCACTCTTTATAAACCCTAACTCCTCACTCTTTATAAACCCTAACTCCTCACTCTTTATAAACCCTAACTCCTCACTCTTTATAAACCCTAACTCCTCACTCTTTATAAACCCTAACTCCTCTCTCTTTATAAACCCTAACTCCTCTCTCTTTATAAACCCTAACTCCTCACTCTTTATAAACCCTAACTCCTCACTCTTTATAAACCCTAACTCCTCACTCTTTATAAACCCTAACTCCTCACTCTTTATGAACCCTAACTCCTCACTCTTTATAAACCCTAACTCCTCACTCTTTATAAACCCTAACTCCTCACTCTTTATAAACCCTAACTCCTCACTCTTTATAAACCCTAACTCCTCACTCTTTATAAACCCTAACTCCTCACTCTTTATAAACCCTAACTCCTCAGTCTTTATAAACCCTAACTCCTCACTCTTTATAAACCCTAACTCCTCACTCTTTATAAACCCTAACTCCTCACTCTTTATAAACCCTAACTCCTCACTCTTTATAAACCCTAACTCCTCACTCTTTATAAACCCTAACTCCTCACTCTTTATAAACCCTAACTCCTCACTCTTTATAAACCCTAACTCCTCACTCTTTATAAACCCTAACTCCTCACTCTTTATAAACCCTAACTCCTCACTCTTTATAAACCCTAACTCCTCACTCTTTATAAACCCTAACTCCTCACTCTTTATAAACCCTAACTCCTCACTCTTTTTAATAATAAATGACAGCCTGTGATGCAGAAGAAAAGAGGCGTGCCAGTAGCGACTGTGTTTATCACAGATCCAGCCGTGTGTGAATGCAGCTTTCCTTTGAGAAAAACTCTTGGTAATTATCTGCAAAGTGTCCGTTCCGCTGCTAATTGTTCAGGTCTTCCGCTGCTCTCTCTGGGCACGAGGAAGAGGAGTGCAGCGAGAACCAGCCTTCATCTGTGTATCTGCGCGTTTCACACCCCAGAGCAGCTTAACGGGTTGCTTTTTACACGGAACCTATCGCTGCTCCAGAAGGTCACACCAAAGCAAGATTTATCACACTCCTTCCTCCTTTCCGTCATACACA